>JAODJX010000048.1:10868301-10879511 GCA_026776945.1 Isichthys henryi | reverse complement strand
CATGCACCCCCCTCAGTCCCTCATTTCAGTCAATCTCCTCCCATCAGCCTCTCCATTCCCTCCTTCCCCGTCCATGCCTCACCCCCTAGTGTATCCTTCCTTACAGTCCCTCTTCCCCCATACCCTCCCTCAAGTCCTCCTTCTCCTCATTGCCTCCCTTCAGTCTTTCCTTCCTCATTCTCTCTTTCCAGTTCCTCTATTCCCTCCCTTCTCATTCCCTTCTTCCAGTTCCCATCGTTCCTCCCTACAGTCTCTCCCTCCCCATGCCATCCCTACAGTCCCCCCTCAGGCCTTCCCTCCTCATTCCCTCCCTAGTCACCCTCTTCACCTCATTCTCTCCTTTACTTCCCATCCTGCTTTTTCTTACTCTAACATAAAAGGTGTTATATCTTCCAGAAGCTTCTCAACCTTAAAACGCAACTGATAGAGTAAAAAAAAAAAAACACTAGCTCACGTGCCCAGGACACAGAGCACGCCTTAAGATGCGTGTAGAACATTTCCAGTCAGCTACGTGGGCCAGACCGACCCTTCGGTTTCCAAAGACGCTGAGAGTCTGCCCCAGCCTTCCCCAGTACACTCCCCAGTCAGTACCCAGCTGAAACGCAGTCCTGGTCTTTAGCAGAGTGCTGCAACACCCCCACCCCACGTCAGTATAACCTCTGTGCTGGAATCATTTTTCTTCCTGAAGGTCACCAGTGTCTGCATTATTAGCTTCCACAGCAAAGAGCATCGCCAGAATCACAAGCAGCCGGCGATGATTACATAAACCCAGTTCCACAGTTTGTAGAAATGGCTGTGGGGAGGCTGGGAGGGGGGGGTGCCATTTGCGTTCTTAAGTTTCCATTGGTTTTCAGCCGGTTCTGAACACCTACGCAGACAATAGCCAGAGTGTAGAGCCACAGAGCGAGACGACCCGGGACGCACACCAGAGCTTCCACTCACACCGTGCTCTGGAGAGGGACGGGAGGGCCAAGCAGGACACTGGACAACTACTTGCTGGCGCTAAGCACCAGCGAAGGGTGAAGAGGCCCGTCTGGCTGGAGCTAAGGAATCGGGCTGCAAAGCACACAATCTGAAACGTCTTCGCCTACGGCTGCTGGCACGGCATGTCAGGTCATGCCACACGACGACCCGAGACAACTCCCAGCCGTGTCCCACAAGGTCGCCGCAAGGTCTCACCGCAAGGTCTCGCATCAGGCCAGACATCCGGGACAGAGAGCTCTCAGGCAGCACAGAACAGTGATTCACTCTCACCAGGGTTATCTTGGTATGTTTTTCTTAGTTGCTGTGAACATTCTCAGTTTGTAAAACGCACACATGCATGACAATCGGCAAGAGCTTAGCAGAAGAGTGGCCACCAACAGACGGACCAGAGGCCATTCCACCACTATGGACCACCCACCACAATACGGCCAATTCTGGAATGGGGGAATCCCTACACACTATGGCACATGGAAGCCCAGGGACTATTTCCACAAGGTGGGGGGGGGGGTTACAGAGAAAAAAAAAATCCCAGTAAACTCGAGAATCAGGAGCATGCTCTCACAGCCAATACTACCACAATAAATAAACTTTCCTATATAATTAGAGTTTGAGGAAAGAAAGCGAGCAAATGAGATTTTTGAAAAGGATTCATGTGTTTCCTGACTGTAAAACTGAATCTAATTATCCATTCAACCAAACCATCGTTCTGAATAAATCAAATCAGTCTTCCTTAATGAATTGTTTTAGTAATTTCATTTACAACACAATACGGGAGAAATGCCCCCATGGAATAAGGAAAAAGAAAATATCCAGGGCAATAGCGCGAGATTAACTATGTGAAGCCCCTGTAAGGTTAAAACCCGATCACATCCTCCTCCGACAGCAGTTAATGTTCAGTCCATCTCTTAGACTTCAGACGTCAGTCTCGTTCCCGCGCCTTCGCGCTGTCTTAAATCAGCCTGCTGTCACCAAGCCTCATCACCCAGCGCCGAAAGGCCGAGAATCCCCGGACGCAAGCTCAGACGCAGCTCATGACAAGCCGTTCGGCGAAGAAGCACCTGCCGACTTCTGCATTATCGCCGCTGCTCTCGCACCTCGCGGGTGACAACTGCAGGGCCAGCCAGGGCAACAAGTGCCTACCTTGCAGCCCCGAGCCCCCCACAGGCCCAGCCAGGACGTCACTATGTACACCCTCTGAGCCTGAAATACAACAGCCTCCAGCCTGGAAGGGGAAACGGCAGGAAACTGACCCAGTTTCCACCATTTTATAGCTGGAACAAAGAAGACTGCAGCCAGACAGAGAGCGAGCAGGTGTCCATCTTCCCGATAGGGGGCTGCCTCAGAGAGGGCGAGGAAAACGGCCTGCATCCTCACCCATCCCGCCGGTCCCCCAAGCAACCTGCTTCTGAAAACTGCATGGTGTCAAGTTTTTCTTGTTTTGACAGAGCCTGAATGTACCAACCACCACCCAGCAATGACTAGTAAAGATCTACCAGCCGAACATTCACCTAAATACCGGCAGAACTCAATCAGGGACATATTATGGGCTAGTAAGTCAAACTACATATCTGCAGCATGTCTATTACGAAGAGATAGCAGGAATAAACAGGAATTACTCGGTACTCGATGTCCTGAGTCATGACTCCAGCTGCACTGGCAGGGTAGAGGATGGTATAGGGCGCTTTACATCCAGTGTTTTCCCTGCCATCACATTAGGGGGGCTCCCCCCAACAACACCTCCCGCACCCCCTTGAAGGTCAAGTAAATTTTATTTAATTTTATTTTCTATATAGTGCCAGACCACAACAGAAGTCATTTAAGGTTACCTTTCCTATAGAACAGGTTTGTACATTGTCCTTTTATTAAACAAACTAAATAGCCTTATGTTATCTTATTTACACAACAGCTTGGCATTTTTTGTCTCTACACGGTCGCACGTTTACAGTTATCCTCTGCTCTCTGTATCGCGCGTGGCAGAGTTCTGCCCCGATGTGCGCGCATAGACACATGCACTCACACACACAGGTGAGCGCACTCCTACCAGCGGACAGAGAGTGCGTGTCGGAAAATATATCGCGTCAACCACCTGAAAAGCAGACAAAAATGAACAGAGTAATAAATAGGTTTCACAATGAGATTTTCCGCTTTAAACTATCACTATTTTAAGCTATCGGCTATCACTTTTAAAGCCTAACAGTTAATGTATTTGCAGGTCAAGACAAGCATCGGCAATAGGCTCCAAGGAGACCCTGCAGCCTGCATGCGGCTCTCAGTAAATGGGGAAGAACATTTCTGACTTCCCATATCAAGAGGCTCTAGAAATGTTCTTCCAGAAGCCCAAAAGCTGCACACTTTGTGGATAATTGTCATAAAAAGAAATGTTCTGATGTTTAGTTCAGTTGATATATTGACTGCCATCATGAAAAGAAACACATGAAGACCATGAATCATGTCGGTGTTCGTCTGCCAAGCCCCAGCACCTGATGGGATGGGAATCCACAGTCACAAGTTTACATTATTCACCGGGATGAGTTCAGGGAAAGGATCAGCAGAGGAATCATAAGAACCAAAGGGAGCAGCCATTTACGTACTGCTCATCTAAATGGAGGTGGTCAGGGACTAACTACAGTCAACTTCCATGAAGCCCCACATCCCATATTCACCTCTGCACCTGCTATTCAATGGAAGAGAATGCCTGGGTTCAGCAGCTGTTCACCTCAAAATGAGTCACCCCATTATTAAAGTACAAAACTTAACCTGTAGCCAATAGAATTAACGCACAGCCCTGATTGGTTAATCGAAGCAACATCACTTCCTGTATAGCCATACTACAACCTACAGTAAATCTCCCCACCCGTCAGACTCTCAATATACCCCCACCTCCTCCCAGCTGCCCAGAACCCTTACCTTTGAGCTGGTCTGTGACCACGCTGTGGCCAACACGCTCCGTCACCCGGCCATCCTCACACTGATAGCGGTCATCCAGGAACCGCGCAGTGGCCTCGGAGATGTGCACCTTCCCAGCCACACCCAACTGCTCCATGAGGTTGGCTAGGTTGACGTCGTTGGACCAGACGTCGAACTTGAAGCGCTTCATGCCCAGGATGCCACAGAGGACAGTGCCCGTGTGGACACCCACCCGCATGTCTACCATCTCTCGTGTCTCCCGGCAGAACTGCTCGATGGCCTGGATCATGCCCAGGCCCATCTCGATGCAGCAGTAGGCGTGGTCAGGCCGTGGCTCAGGACAGCCGGCCACGCAGTAGTAGCAGTCGCCCAGCGTGCTGATCTTCTCACAGCAGGTTACCTCGCAGAGGCGGTCGAAGCGACCGAACAGGTCATTGAGGAGGCCTACGAGCGCATGGGCAGACTTGTTGGCACTCATGCGGGTGAAGCCCACGATGTCGGCGAACAGGATGCTGACGGGATCCATGCGGCGCATGTTGAAGGGCCGGAAGATGATCTGACCCCGAGGGATGGAGGTCTTCTTGCGCTTGCCACCCTTGGGACTGGCAGAGGCAGCGGCGGCCATAGCAGTGGAATAGCGCTTCACAGAGTTCTCACCCTCGTCATCACCCTGCTTCATGAGCTCGTCGGCCACACGCCGCGGCATCACCGAGTGGATCATGCGCTCCTTCAGCGCTTTCTCCACCTCCAGGTCTTTGCCGTGCATGATGGCCTGTCCCACCTTGAGGAAGGTGCTGCGCGAGCGGACCTCGGACATGATGAAGAGGTGCACGCCGATGGCGTGCGCACACAAGTGCAGCAGCGCCTTGGCTGGCACTAGCCAGCGCAGGGTGGCCCAGTCCGACTCGGAGAGGTTCAGAAAAGCAGCACTATCCCTTTGGGCCAGGTGCACCCACCCCAGTGCCTCGAACAGCACGGAGTAGACCAGCCCCAACAGCACGCAAGCATACAGGCGAATGTGGAGCACACTGTAGAGGAGGAGCAGCACCTCCATGCACAGGGAGAAGGTGCCCACGGGGGAGACACAGGGGGTTAAGGAGCTGTCTTCTGAGGGGGTCTCAGCCGTGCTGAGGTTCCCACTCCAAAGGACCCCGCTGCCCTCATCCGGAGAGCTCCTCTCGGTGTCCTCGAAGCTGGCTGCCTGCATCTGCGATGCCAGCGTGAGGGCAAAGGCCACAGCGATGAGCAGTAGCGAGGCCTGCCTGTAACTGCGGGCATACAAGTGGGTGAACGTGAAGAGGAAGAGGAGCAGGCAAATCAGCAGGAAGGCGGCCGTGGGCACGAGGAAGGCGCTCAGGCTGCAGTGGGCAGAATTGGCGCCAAAGTAGGTGCCCCAAAGGAGACTGGCAACGGCCAAATAGGACAGAACATAGCGGAATCGCCGCTGCGTCTGTGGGAAACACCTCTCCTGGCACGCCTCCTCCAGGATGGGCGAGTCGAACCCAGGGTCCCAGAACTGCCCGTTGGACCTCTCGAAAAGCTGCGGCATTCTTCGGCGACCACGGTGCCCTTTGACTACGACCCTCCGCACACCTGACTCCCCCGAGCTACAGCTGGATGAGATGCTGTACTTGCAGTGCTTGGATCCCCCTGCCCCCCCACCACCGGTGCTGGTGGCCCCTACATTGTGCTGCTGCTGCAGCTGCTGTTTGTGTGCCTTGCTGCTGTTGATCCGCACGGATGCCACGCCGTCCCCACTGGAATCGCAGCTGACCTCCGTGTTGTGCAGGAGCAGCTGGGGCGAGGCCATTTTGCTGTATTTGAGGGAACGGAATAAGGCAGAAGAATTATCGGGAGTGGAGACCGGTTTTGAGGCGAAAAATTTCCCCACAGTGCTGTGGTTCTACGATGAGACAAGTACAAACGTAACAGAAAACGACAAGGGAATCACCCGGAAGGGGGGCCGCTGTGTAAGCGGCTCTTCCACTTGAAGAGCGTCCCAGAGGTTTCAATAGTTCATTACTTCTCCTCCAATGACGTCAACATCCACATTCCTCCACCTTCCTCTGCTGTGAAGCGCCGCGGTCGCTCAATGGCAGTAAGCTCCACGGTCGGGGCTGTGCTAAAGGTCTCACTCCGCGGAGCCGGCAGCCAGCCCACCGTGGGTGACGGGCGGTCTGTTCATCCTTCCGCGGCAAAAATCAGACAGCGAAGGCGGTTGGTGGAGGTCCGCCGAGACACTGGCGCCCGTGGCAGCTCGGCCGGCGGGATCCGGCACGCAAGCCGTCGCCTCCCCCGCGCCTCGCGAGCCTCGCACGCTTCACCTTTTCCAGCTCACTGACATCGAAATCCCACAGCAAACCGCATCCACGTCTCATATTTCTCCGACTCCCCGAATATCACTCAGTGTTTATTTTCGTCCAAATGCCCCGTCCCTTCCGAATTATTTTCAGATCCAAAAAAAAGACAGTAAAAAAAGACAAATACCCGTTCGCAAAGTTACCAAGTACGCAAAGTTGCCAAGTTTACATGCATTTATACGCTTCCATTGACACCCGACGCCCCTTGCAGGGAAGGACCTGCACGAAATAGCTCCGGAGAAGATAACGCGTCGTTTTTCCCTTTTCCTGGACGCTGTCTGAACTGAGCACGGACACTTTGCATCTTAATAAATTAAACCCCTGCCTCCACAGTTTTCATACCAATGCAACTTTCCCGGCTCGCCCTTTACGCAACAGACTAGAGCCTTATGGGCAGTTGGTTGTAAGTGAGGAGCAACAATTCGTTATTGCTGTGTTAATATCTAAAGGCTGATATGTGAAACAGGCAGCCGGAGCCCGTTAGGCTAAATGCACATGCCCCCCCGCCGCTACAGAGAGGGCCTATTCGGAAGTATTCCCATGGCAAGAGCCCCGTCCTTTCCTGAGCTCCCTCTCCGGATCTCTCTCGGCTGGTATCCCAAGTTCATGCAGAACACGGTTAGATGAAACCCTGCAATCCGAAGACGACAACGTGGTAAATATAATTAGGGTGACAGCTCCGAAAATAGCATTAAAAATAGCGGCGGTATCCCTATATTTGTATCCCACGCGCACAAATCTTAGAAATAATCAGCTATAATTAGCCCGCTAACCGGTATAATTGAAAATGCACATTACTATGAAAAATAATCGCCATTATAAATCGATATTAATGTGTAAATTCCATTACCAGGCGGCTCCAGTATTTGTGCTGCTATCAAGATATGTTTGTTTCAAGACAGTCCCACGGAAGGCTCTGAAAAAATTAGCATCAAACTTCAGTACTATGTATGCATAAAAAACGTGGAGAAAAAAATCGGCTCCCTTATGATTCCAACGTGCGGCTATAAAGTTCTCTCAGGCCACGATCCCACTCTCCAGACAGCAGACAGCAAACGCAGGGAAAGATAAGGCTTAATTGCAAGCCCTCCCCTGCCCCCCAGCCTCCCTCCGCTCTTGAACTCCGACAGGAAAGTGCACCGTCGGTCCTGCGTCTCGAGCCACAGCGCACCGACTGGGCACGAGAACGATCTTCACGTTTAGAAATCTCTCAGTTCCGAGTTGGTCTGCTCCTCGCTTCTGTGCATGATCGGGCACCGTAGCAGCACCGCGCCGGGCTCTTCTCCTTATCGATTACCTTCTGCCCCGTTTCCCGGCCGTGCCCATGTCACTCCGTCCGGGGAACGCTGCCTCGGAACAGTAGCTTTATCTACCCGAAGGGGGACGACGGAGCCGCGGCTGCCACCATCTTCTCGGAGATTTCTCAATTCGCAGCCCAGCGGCGGATCTCGTGTGTGCGAGCAGAGAGAGCAGCTACAGTAATGCAATAGAGGGGAGGGGGCGAGATGGGGATACGTGCACGCACTTGGGAGAGAAAGTGGAGGGTGGCGAGCACGCATTCAAATGGAGGTGGGGTGTCAACTTTTTTCCCTCCTTACTGAACCACATTGAATGCGTCCGAGCGCGCCCCCACCCTTCTGCTTTCTATACTAATTTTTTATTTTCGCTGCTTCAACAGGGTCTCACTCACGGAGACGTAGGTTGGCGAGCGAACCTCGACGGCGCACTCTTCAAAATAATGTGCATTAATCGTATATTAAATGTACATTGTATATGACACGTATAAGTATATCTACCCATATGCGGTCTCTCGCTGTTCGCTCCGTTTTGGATGAAAAGAGAGTCGTAAATATTTCCTATTATGTCTAAGTGATTGCTCTGGCGTCAGTGGAAGCAAAACAGTTTCCATGAAAAGAGCAGCCAGCTCTTTGACGCAGCATACTACGGGAAACGCACATACGTGATTGAATCTCATCGACCTCCACTAGGAAAAAAATGCCTATCAGGAATACAGTGTTCCTGCCGAGAAGCGGAACAGCACCGGTCCCGTGTCAAACCTACCAACTGCACTTGGAGACCAACCGTATTCAGTGAAATGAGTCATATTTATGGATAGTCATACATTTCAGAAAATTAGAGAAAAAAAATATCTACGTGCAGGTTAATTAGTCAGCATTAACCGTAAACTGTTAAATTTTGTGTGTGTTCTTTCTTAGGAAATAAAAATGGAACTTTAAATTTGAACCAAACCCCATAAATGAAAACCAAACTGTCATCTGAGCCTCCTTAAAGGGCCCGTGAGTCGCGTACAGGCACCTTCCAGTCAAGGAATGGTTATATGACCATGCAGCAGTGCTGCCTCATAATCAGCACCTTACAAAGCATCTGGCACAGTGGCTGCACTTCTGTGATAGTCGTCGGGGTCTGCAGTATGTCCTCCAACAGACCCCCACCTTCTGAGGTTTCTCCTCACGAAGACAGAAGCCCGTTTCCCTGCCCTGTCTCAGCTGGCCCCGATTCCACGCTCCAACGGGGATCCGAGATCGGCGTGAGGACGATCTCCGCAAGCAAGAAAGTAGGTCTGCGAAATTCCAATCTCGTCACGGTTATTAAAAGGAAAATACACGCTCGTTTGCTCGTTTTTGTTTATTTGCTGCCAGGCAAATATTCTTATCAGTTGCAACAACGACCACTATATAAAATATTGAATGAATAGACTAGCGGGTTATTCTGCCTCGTTCGGAAATTTAGTGAGGAAAGGGTACAAAACGTGAAATTTAGGGAGTTACAATCCTGAGTTTTACAGAAAGAACATGGCAGTTTATCTCTGCCAGGATGTCTGGCAGACTAAAGCAGTCTGGGTGACAGTTCCATACCGTTAACTCAGTGTCCATCTGTCCATTTTCCATGACAGCTTATCCCAATAATAAGCTTATCCTACAGTGAGCTCCAAGCCTGGATCAGGAAATATGGTAATGAATACCCAGGATGGTACGCCTGTACATTGTAGAGCACTTACACATAATCACTCACTATGGGCAATTTACATACAGCAGTTCACCAAAACTGCGTATGAGTGCAAACCCATGCACACATGGAGAGGACGTGTGCATTACGTACAAACAGAGGCTTGGCCTGAACGTATAGCCATGAAGGTGTGAGGTCATCGTGCCGTTTGACTATATATCTGTGTTTGGAATATCTGTAGATGTTTGGGATGGTGTGTTTCGGGTCTGGAGCTTGGGGGAAGCACATGAAAGCTGCAGTGCAGATCAGCTGGAGGGGGCGAATGTTCACGTAGGTGGAGGGGGGGTCAGGTCCGTGGTGAAAACGAAGTGGAGGCCTCAGCGGGTACCCAGGATGTACGATGAAAAACATGTATGTCCAAAAAATCCCTTCTTTCAGGATCGTGTAAAAACTGTTTGGTTTCCTCAAAACCTACTTTACAAAATAAACCTAAAATGACATAATGAGACACTCATAGCACTAGACATAGAAACCCTGACAGCCATTAGCGAGCAGTTTAATGTTTTAAAGGGACTTGTGTGGATTGTTGTCAGCCAACGTGGACTTGCATGGTTTCCCTGTTACGCATTCCAGTGTAGCACGGTCAGTTAGGGTCTCGTCTCGCTTTTCATTATATTGAAAGAACTCGGCTGGTTATCGGCCTCTAGTCTTAACGTTTGGGGCGTGATCAGCGCCCTGTTGTACTGTACATTTGCCATCACAGGAAGTTCCCCTAATGAGATAGAGAGATGACTTCATAAAGTGTCTGTTTATCGGACAATTAGATGTCAAACGTTGTCACCAGACAGACGAAAGGGCGTGTTGCATCTATAATAAAAAGCCTCAATCACCAAAAATGTACAAAAGCAGTTTTCATCAGACAGTGACGATTTATTAAGTCATATTGTATTTTTTGTGTGGCTAGTAGGTTTATTATGATTTCTTTGGCTCCAAATGCAAATTAATAATAATCTTTATTTATATAGCACTTCATATATGGAATGCAGCTGGAAGTGCTTCACATATGAGAGGAAAACACCAAATACCGAGGATCATTTGTATTTTTTCACCTAGACGCTGTGGAAAGAATATCCCAGGGCCATCTCTGATGTCATCAGGCATCAGCCGGTTTGATGATGATGTCACTGACTTGTATGTTACTCCTTTGGGAATGAGGGAAACCTCAAAGGAGGAGGAGCCTGTGGGGATGGAGATGTGCGGGAGGAGCAGAGATCCAGGAAGCAGGCTTATGATTGGTCAGTCTGAATCTTGGACAGGCGGGGTCACTCTATACAAGAGAGACACTTCGCTTGAAATGCTTCAGGGATACCGATGAGCTAGACTGCAGAGTTGGCATGGACAGGGACACCAGCAATTGTAACGTGATACAATTTTTTTTAGTAGTTTAATGTGTACAAATACACAGAGAAACACAATATTGTCACATTCAGTCACAAATCTTTATTATTGATAACCTTGCCTCATCAAGTTTAATTCAAGAGACTTTTAAATTGACAAAAGTGTTAATTATCATTACACACTGAACAGCTCTGTCTTAATGTAAGATCATGATATTACTATTTACCTACTGTTATCTTTTGTTTCTTGTGCAGAGCACTGTATATATCTCAAAATAATCTGCACGCAGGCTTGTTTTTCTGTGTCTCTGAATACTAGTTTCACTTAACTTAGCTATTTATATGCTTCTGTACTTTGCAAACTGAGGGGAATCTGTATTTTTGAACGAGTTTAACGCATTAAGAATAGCAATACTTTTTTTCCCGTAAACATACCATTAGACCAGTGGTTCTCAAACTCGGTCCTCGGGCCCCACTGCCCTGCTTGTTTTCTAGCTATCCCTGCCCCACAGACAAGTAGCTGTCTTTCAGCTTCTGATTGACTGAACACACCTGATCCAGGTAATCAGCAGTGTGTGGGGCAGGGATAGCTGGA
>JAODJX010000048.1:10839760-10850613 GCA_026776945.1 Isichthys henryi | reverse complement strand
CGGGCCCCCCCCCCCCCCCCCCCACCCCCCCCCTCCCGGGCCCCGCCCGGGGGCGCCCCCCGGGGTCGGGCGCGCGGCCGGGCCCGGGGGGCGGGGGGCCCCGGGGGCATTTAGAAATGTGAGGAATGCCCAGACATTCAAGCTCTTCAGCACCAGTTGTTAGAAAAATTAAGCCCAATCATAAAATGCAGTAGGATATTCTGGCAAAACGTTTATTGAAAAAAAATGTGCAAAAGATACAGTTACAGCACCTTGAATGATGGAAACAGCTGTCAGTCTGACCGCTGTATTAATGTTTAAACATGTAATTATACCTTCTTCTCTAACAGCATTAGTGCAGAATTAACTATATACTTGCAGTGATGACACATATAGGTCAGCATCTATATTGCGTTTAAGAACTGCAACATACAAGGGGAAATGTAACAATTAGCTTAAATACTGTTCTAACACCTATGTAATGCAGGAAATTAATGTAACGCTTATTTATGTCATGTTTGACACCTGATGTCCATGTGTTATATTATGCAACAAACAGTTTGCGGTTCTGAAACCTGGTAGAAAGTCCTCACTGGCAAAGACAACCAGAGAGAAGAGTCATGAATTCTATCATTCCATTTTGAGGGTAAAAACGCCAAACCTGACCACCCCTTTTGGCGTTAAGTGTAACCAATCGCCGTCTGCAAGCGACTTAAATCCTGACCCAGAAGGACACGGGAGCGAGCTTCTTGGAAGGCAGTCGGGGGAAAATTAGCGCTTAAACTGCGCATACAGGGGAGGCGCTGACGTCCGTCGCACGCACCCTACTGTGTCCCCCAAGGCAGCACAATCTTAACATGACCCTTCTCTGGTGTTCCCTGTAGTCCCGTGCCAAATTTAACCACCACTGGTGAACTATGACCTCTACAAAACAGGCTCTCTTTTTCCACTCCGGTGGGGGGCTGGGGAATCCCATGAAGGCCTAGACCACTAAAAGGACCCCCCCCCCCACCAGCCACATGAAATTCAGCAGAATTCCAGTGGACGTCAATGGGCTGCGGCGGCGCCAAAGGGGGTTCCAGGCTCAGTCTGAGGCAAAGTAGATGGACAAACTGAAAGAGAAACCATCAGGCAATATTGGAGCAGCACAGCACAGGGCTCGGAGACACACACACACACACCGGGGAATGGGAACTGTGGCACACAGCAGCACAGCCAGCCAATGGGAGCCACACAGCCACACACCTGGCCAATGGGATCCACGGCACAAAGCAACACAGCTGGCCAATGGGAGTCACACAGCCACACACCCGGCCAATGGGAGCCACACAGCCACACACCTGGCCAATGGGAATGAATGAGCAGAAGGAATATGGACAGCAGCCGATGGCAAAAACCTACAGCATGCCCTCTGAAGGGGAGTGCAGCATGTGTATTTATACCTAACAGTAGCAGCGTAAATATTTCCTCTATGCCAAACCTGTATGAAGTACATCAATAGTAGCCTGTTACAGCATGATACGTGTGGGGAGATTGTTGAATATGAAGCATTAGTTGCTCTTTACAACAGGCCTCTCGGGTTTGAGTTAAAGCAAAAGTACATAAAGAGTGTTTCACACCCTGCTGTAGCCACAGGCCCGCCTACTGAGAACAGCGGCGAACTTTGACCTGAAGTTGATACCCATTTACGTTTTAGCAGAAGTAAATTGCCACAAAATGTAAAGCAGGATTCTGCATTTACAGACACCTGCCCCTAGTGGCAGCAGAATGAAACGTTTGTGTGTTGCCAGCAGCATGTTTTTCACCCGTAGCTGATAAACATGAAATGAGATCTTCTGCTCTTTGCACCTTGATTACAGGCTTTCAATCATACAGGCTTTCACCTGTAGTGGACAGGTGCTGATTACCACAATTAGCCTGAAGTATTGGGTTTCCACTCATCATTTTCCTAATACCACCCAGTCTGAAACTCAGCGCCATCTGATGGACACTGATCTGAATTACACTCCATATTTCAAATCGGGCTCTGTGCCTTTATCAGTCTTATCTAAACAATGTATAGTAATTAATTTTTTTTAGCACCATGCTGCATAGTCAACATTAAGAAAAACACTCTGAAACAAGTAGTCTAAAAAACAAAGTACAAACTTTATTATTCTTTGTTTACAAAGGCCAAGCCTCTTTTCCCCACCCCCCAATTTTTTTAAACAAAATATTATAGCTTCTTAATGACTGAGGACCAACGAGTGAGTCCAACAAAGAACAACCAAACAGATTATAAAAAGGAAGGAAAAGTGGGAGAGTGTGGAGACACCTACGGGGATACAGCCCCCAGAGCGCCATGGGAGGGGAGTCTGGGGATGCTTGCGGGGAGACAGTCCACAGAGCGCCGTGAGAGGGGAGTCTGGGGCCGTCTACCGGGAGACAGTCCACAGAACGCCATAGGAGGGGTCCAGCAAAGGGGAGAGGTTACACAGCTTTTCGGCGTGAACTAGCAACAAAGAGCACTCTGTTGCCAGAAAGTCATCGCAGCAACAGAGGCCTCCATCAGTACTACAGTAAGTGCTTGTGAGTCACATCCCCAGTCTGGGCCTCTGCATTCCACACTGCCTGATATGTATAAATGATCCTTACAGGAGGCCCACAGAAAAGTGAAAGTGAAAGAGAAAACTTCATGGCTTCAGTAGAGGGAATGATTAAGCGCAGATACTGAAAAGGCCTGAAGTGACATAAGTACACAAAACTGGATCTGTTTTTAAAATAACCGTCTGACTTCAACCCTGCCACACCCCCAAACCCCACCTGGAAAATGTGTTTTTGACACTCTGTTTGGGGCAGTGGTCTCTCCACAGAGCCTCTCTAGCTTTGGATGTTGGGTACAGACCTTGATTACTGTTTGTCCAATTGACCCACTGATCCCCGCCCACATGGGGACACCTGTCAATCATTAGCCTTGCTTCGACGCCATTGGCGCACTGAGAGGGTCCCCCCTATGACTATGCAATGAAAGCGAGGGGCAGGTCAACTCAAAAACCACAATTGTTTAAAAACGAAAAAGCTGATTAGCAGCAAAGGGGACGTCAAAGGCAGCCAAAGATGAGACAATGATGATAAGCTGGGGGGAGGGAGGGGGAGACAAACTATACAGAATGTGCTGGAATGTTTAAGAAGCACCCGCATCTGCCAATGCCGTCTCCATTTTTGATAATCACCAGAACAAGCTTTTTTTTTAAAAAAAAAAAAAAAAAAAAAAAAAGGAAAACAACTTCAGCTCCGTTGAAGAAAGGATAGCAGCGGCCAACTGGCCATCGTAGTCTATCCCAAAGGAATAGGCGCCCTCTGGTGCCCTGGAGGACCGGCAGCCATTAGTGCATCACAGCTGCATTAAGGCTAGCGGCTATCCTAAATGCCACCTGTATCCCATAATCCTCCGCCACCGGGGAATCCCAGTGGCGCATGGCTTAAAATGGGGAGCGCTAAGACGTAGTTCCAGGAAAAAAAAAACAAAAAAAAAAACACACACACACACACACACAAAGGGAACGCTTGACGAGTAATCCTATACGTGGGTGCATCAGAACGCTCCACAGCCCTTAATGTGACGGGCCAGAAAGGATATAGAGGTTATGAAGTATAGGATAAACACTGGCATATTTACAGAAATATACATGTATAAAGGTTACAAAAAAACCAAGGATCTTACTCAGCAAGGTACGGATGCCTTGTAGCACCTAAGCGGGCTGCGACGGGACACACACACACACACACACACACGAGTGAGTTTCTGGCCTCTGCCACCATTCAAGTAACAAAACGTGAAACAATGACCAACAGACAAAGGTGAGGAGATGTGCAGCCCATTGAAAGGGCAAGAACTAGTCCAGAAAACCGCTCACCCCCCCGTAGCACCCTTCATGGGGGCAGCAGACAGGGGAGAACTTTTACACATCATGAGACACTCACTGTCTGAAGGCATGGAGAAGTCGTTCTGTGTGGGCGTGTGTGTGTCTGCGTACAGCTGCATAGTTTCAATTAGGTGACCGAGTATAGCTACCCCCCCCCCCAGCCAAACACACTACATGGGATACACAGGGGCCCCCCATGAAGACTGCGAGGCAGTACACAAACACCACTCGTGTGCAAGCACACGCACACACGCACACGCACACACACACACGCCTGCACGCTCAAGCATGCAGGAACCTGTACCGTATCAGGGAAAAACAATCTGTAGCAAAACTCAATGGGGAATTAAATCTAAAAAGATAAAGTAAAAATAAAATCTCAAAAGTCGTCTACAGGGCGTGACCCAGCAGGACCTGCAGGATAGCTTATTGACGGCATTAGGCCAATGCAAATTCAATGTGGGGGGGCGCGGGGGGTGTTAAAAAAATCAATACAGGAGACACTGCGGCCAAAAGCAGGCTGTCCTACTGTCAGTGTGGAAAAGACAAGACAAGCCAGTAACCTGGCTTCTTTAGGAGAATAATGAGTGACCATGTCAGACCCCTGGGGGGGGGGGGGGCACAGTGATAACAATCTCACCCGTCTGTCAGTCTATCACTGATCTTGTTGCTGGATAAAAGTTTTGGCTTTGAGAGCTTAAAAAAAAAGTGATTCTCTGGCTAAAGAGAGACCGTAGACCATCAGTGGACAGACACTTTGAACACAGTAAAACAAAACACATACAAACAAAAACAACATTTCCTCTGACGAAAGTGTGGAACAGATCAGAGTTTCAAAGGCTCACAGTGTCATAATCGCGCTTTAAAAAAAAGCCACTTTAAAAAAAAACACACACCCTTCCTCCAGAGTGCTGAAGACAAGGGAAGACAAGGAGCTCAAACAAATGGAGGGGAGGAGAAGGTGGACGGGGCCTTTCGCAGCTCCTCCCCTAGGAGTCGTCTGGAGCGCTCAGGTTTGGGAGGCATGGCTGACAGAGGCTAGATGTCAGGCCCGGTACTGTGAGGTCCATGACCAGCAGGCCCGCTTATCGGCAGGAACCAGGGAGCAGAAGGCAGCGGGGAGGCCAGATGTGCTGCGCAGGCTGATTGGTCAGTAGTGAGGGTCGGGCCTGGCGCCGTAAGCTGGACCTGTCTGTCAGCCTATCAGAGTGCCGCATGTGTGTGTGGAGAGTCCCTCCCCCACGGTCTCTGCCCCCCACCCCCGGAGCGGAAATTGATCAGGGCAGGGAGCCGTCCTCAGGACCCTCGCTGTCGGAGGCCGTGTCCGAGCCGGGGTCGTCCTGCGGGACGCGGCCGGGGGTGACGATGACCGCTCGCCGTTGCTCCTCCTCCGCCACCAAGGCCTTGTCCTGTGTGCCCTCAATGTGCTGGATGGCCTAAGACCGTGAGAACCGAGAACACAGTCAGGAAGGCAGACCGCCACCTGGTGCTCACACATTCATATGTCAGACTGAAGGAAAAAAACACTTTCCCTTCTTTTTTTGCCACAATCTGCCACTGGTCCAGCACATTTACTCGATACTTGCTATCCAAAGCAAATTACAGTACAGCAGGGTCCCCCAGTTCTGGTCCTGGAGAGCCAGTCTGCAACATAGCTTGCAGATTTCCATGCTCAACACACCTTATTCAGCTCACCAGCTAATTGACAGATTTGGTGTGTCTGAGCAGGGAAATCCGTGTCGCAAACCAGAATTCCAGGACTAGAATTGGGGAACCCTGCAATAGAGGGATGGACCACGATTTATTTGCATTCATTGGGATTTGAACCAACATGGTGCCCTTCATGGTGTGCTATCTGCTAGTCTTTCAACATTTGTCACACCTGCACAATGGTGTCCAGGTTCTGCCGTGATGTGGATGCTGTGTTGATGACAGAGGTCGGGCCCATTGTAACCACGGTTACATGATGGGGCAGTGGAGGCAACGTGGGAGCAGGGACAATAACAGTGGCGTGGTGAGTGGGGGCCGGGGGGGTCGGAGGGGTCAGCACCTGCAGGAAGCAGAAGGGGGAGGGATACATGTTGACGAACACCCAAGTAAGCTTCTATGTAATGACACACCTATAAGGTCACATAAGAGGATCCACAACCCAAATAGCTATCAGCAACCAACAGATCTGATGCCCTCTAGTGGGTCAGGTTGTCATTGCAGGCACTCCTGTTCTGCAAGGCACTCAGAATGTGACCGGTGCTGCGCTTGTCGATGTCTAACCTGCGGGCTGTGAGGGGGCAGCTCCCTCTCTAGCTGTTCATGCTGCTGCTGCAGCCGGAGAAGTGTCTGCGTCTGCGTCTGCATGTGCTGGTCCTGCACCTGCTGTGCGATCACCTTCAGTTTCTCGGGGTACAGGTGAGCATCGAGGGAGCGGATCTGGAGGGACGGTGAAACATTAGCCTTAGCTATACGGGTTAGCGTTAACGTTTGCGTTAGCTATACAGGTTAGCGTTAACGTTTGCGTTAGCTATACAGGTTAGCGTTAACGTTTGCGTTAGCTATACAGGTTAGCGTTAAAGTTAGGCTTCGCTTCTGGGGCCCTGACTGCCTTACCTGTTCTTCCAGCATCATACGCACCGAGCGCTCCTTGTCCAGCTGCTGCCGGAGCTCGATCATCTCCCTGCGCAGGTCCTCTGCCTTCTCTTCCTCCAGGATGTCAGGAGAGCCGATGCCCTCGTCCTTTTCTTCGGCACGCCTCCTCTTGGGGGACGAACCGCTAAATTCCTGCCCAAAAAAAAATAAGGGAAAGAGGAAACAAATAATGCGTCAGACCTGCAGATGGCAGTACTGAGGAATGTGCAGTGTCATTTAACAGAACACAGCCCAGTGAGTGAGACTGATGCGTCCCGTGTTCCTGGCAGAGAAGCTCCAGCCCAGGCAGAGGCCTTGAACCCAGATGTACCTGGATGAAGCGCTTTAGCTGAGTATTCTGCTGCAGGAGCCGTGTCTTCTCCTGCTCCAGAGAAAAGATGTACTCCGCAGTCTGCTGGAGGATGGCTGCCTGCGAGCGAGCGTGTCGGAGGGGAGAGATGGGATCACTGCCAACTTACTGACCCAGAACAAGTAATGATACAGTCAGGTTTCCAGTGTCAATGGCAAAGCAAATACATCTGTGTTTTGATCCTGTGCTGGTTTTAAAGAAAAACAATACATCAAAATGTGTGCATCAAATTTGTGATTTTGTATTCTTTATAAAGTTGTGTGTTATATAACCACTGTGCCACAGAAAAAGATCAGCTGTATAAATCACTGGAAGTCCAAAACTGCCATGACAAACTCGTTTGCGATAAGTGTATGTAAACATGTGACCAAAACGTACGAACAATACAAAAAAAAAATGTTTATTACTCCAGTGATATCCCGCCATCTGGGTACCTACCTTGCTGAGCTTCTCCCCGTCACTGTGCGGGATCAGAGTCTTCAGCGACTGGAAGCCAGCGTTGATGCTCTGCATGCGGCGTCGCTCGTTGCTATTGGCGATCTCGCGGCGAATCCGCCGCTCCTGGTCACGCGCCGTCTCCGGGGTGAGCGGGATGTTCGCCAGACTGGGGAACAAAAGGATGCACCAATCAGATCAGGCCAAAGAGATCCAGTGACATCCAATAGGAACAGCACAGGATGCATGGTCTGGTACATCACAGGAACCAAGCACCAAAACCCGGAGGAGAATTTAACATCCATCACTCCTGTAAGTGTGAGGATAATAACCAGAGGTGGAAATTTCAGGCCCAGAAAGTAAAAATCCAGGCCAAGATTTTGTTTCAACCCACCAGCTGAGTACTCTGACTGTGACTCTTCATACTCAACTAGTGGGTTGAAACAAAATCTTGGTCTGGAGTTTTACTTTCTGGGCCTGAACTTTCCAGCTCTGGTAATAATATTCAATGCAGCACTCATAACTTCAAATTGATTTGTTAGTAAAACACAAAATCGCCCTTAGTTGCCCAGACCGCCAGAAAACAACCCTATTTACAGAGACCCCCTCATACACAAATTCTCAATATACTTGCTGTTTCCAGTATTTCCTAACATTTAGCAATACAGCTAATACTGGAGGCTGTGCAACCGTGCATAAGGACTCGGTGGCAGTAATCCAGAGCGCAGGCAGGCAAACTGAAGAACATGGGGTCGTGCACGGAGTTCACTGCAGGTCGCGAGTTTGCTGTATCAACAGAAACAGTCGGAAGCCTAAAAGAATCGGATAACATTCCTGGCGAAGCGGCCGGGCCAGATTCCTGCTGTCCCGCGCCCCCCAATGACACCGAGCCGCGCAGTCGAGGCCTCCAAGCCTACTGGGCGACACCGTGTTAAGTGATTCTCACGTCAAGTCTCCTTCTCCTGAGTAAAAGCCAAGGATCCGGCTGCCGCCGTTTAGATGGGAAGGCAGCGCTCAGGCCAACAATCATTCCAAGAGATTCCAATCTAAAAACATCTGTGTTACGTGCTGCTAATATTTCAAACTAAAATGGATGCGAGAAGTGGGTGCATGTCCTCTGCTAGGCGGCGTGGGCAACTTTAGGGCGGAAACGACAGCTGAGCCCATACTGCATACTGATTGTGCGGTATGGGTTTGTATACAAACCCAGGATAGCTGGTTCTCAATGGGAGTTTTACAGAACGCCACAATCTGTGCGTGCAAATGGACAAATAGTGACTTTGTGACATGTAACCACATGTGCTCACAGTGTGACAGGGAAGAAGAACACAACAGGCAGGACTGAAGCAGACTCGGTGTCTGGGTACAGCTGGACCTGGGCTAGTTCCTGGACCAAATGAGCAGACAGTCAGGCTTCAATTACAGCGGTAACCATATTCCATCTGATACCCGACACTGGGGAAACTAAATTATTTGTGAATGATTGTTACATTAATAACAAAACCGAAGGAAAATTAAATTAATGCCAGCCCAGGCTACAGGGCCTTGAATGCTGGACCTGAATGGTGAAAGCGTGGTAAAGAAATGAGTAAAAGAGGCCTGGTCCTGCCCAGGATATCAGGCCATAGTGCTCTGGCACAGCCTTATTCTGAACGCTCCCACCTGGGGGGGGGGGGGGAGTCAGAGAGGAACTTTAAAAAAGGTGGAAAACTAATTTCCATTACCTGAGGAAAGCCAAATTCCATGAAATAGGAAAGGTCAGTTATATTGACTTACAGGGTTTTCCAGACCGATGTCTTTACTGCTGATGATATGCGTGTTCAAATTTTGGTGATATCAGCTAATGTTCCGTTAACGCTCCGCCAACATTAACGCGCCTCCCACTGCTCGTCCAGTACAGACCCCCGTCCATCGGAGGCACACACTGAAGCACGTGCCAAAGCTGAATATCGAGAGGAAACTCGCACATCGGGGGAGGTGATCCTGCCGTCTGCAGTATCGCAGCTGACGAATACGACTCACCCAGGGAGTTCAGGCGTGGTACGCAGACACAAGGCGCTGGCGTCGCCTTTACGAAAAGTCTCTCGTGTTGGACCTTAGCGCCTCCAAAAGTTCAGAGTCAACTGAGAGAAAGTCGCAACAACCAGCAACACGGTATCTCTACCAGAAGACACAACAGGGAGAAACTACAGCCGTACTCCTTAGCTAAACATCGCATTCGACTCTTATTAAGTTGTCTTGGTGATGCATGAATGACTATGAACCCTAAAAGCGGCTGACTAGCTGGATTCAAACCAGAAACCTTCCGGAGCAGACCCTGTGGCCGGCTGTGACTTCTCGTTTGGGTCTGAGGATGCAGACTCAAAGTACGGATCCTGTGGGCCATCAAAGAATAATAATCAATACTTTATTGATCTAAATTATCCTTATGCCTCCCTCAACTTGCTGTTTTTTGTAAAGTTTTTCTATGAAGGGCAGCCACCCGCAGCAGCGCCCAGGGAGCTGGGGGTTAAGGCCTTGCTCAAGGACCCACAGACGTGCTGAGGCAGGGATTGAACCAGCGACCTTTTGATTACAGGCACACAGGCTTAGCCCACTGAGCCACACGCTGCCCCCTTCAAATGTTTACTTTTTAAATTGCATTGGGAATGGGACTGCTTGGGATTGAAACCCAGGACCTCTGGTACCACTAACAGGGAGGGCACCAATGCTCAAAGTATGACACCGACGTGATTTGAACACGAAACCTTCTGAACTAGAGTCAGATGCGCTACCGTTGTGCCATGAGGACTAGCCAGGCGCAGGTACGCTGACCACATGCTAGTCACACTGGTGTGCATTAATAACTCACAAAACAGATCTGGCTGTAAAACAGCAGCGGACCAGTTCGGCTAGCAGGCAAGCAGCAAGCAAGGCACACCACTGCACCGTCTTCGCGCTTTCAATCATGATTTTAACTCTGCCGGAATTCCGGGATAAATGCAAGAAAAAAGTCTGGATTGGCTTTAAAGACCCACAAACATAGAAAGGATAAGATCTGACGACAGAATTCACACCATCTCATCATGCAACCTTTCACCAACATTATTTCTAGTCACCAGTATGTTAGTCTGTTCCGGTTTGGATACCAAAGCAAAGGACAAACTTTAAATGAGCACTTTATACGTGTCACTGCAGAAAGTATTCACGCTTCAAGAAATCCACCGAAAGCTACAACCCCAAACTGTTAAGTTATTTTTCCGCCGTTAAAGAGCACACACGTACATCCATATGTTGGGCACATCTATACACGCTCGTCCTGCACAGTGACTGAGCTGTTCGCGCATTTTCTGCCCGATAGTGAAAGCGAAGCACAGCCCAACAGCGCAGCCTGGTCGGTCCGATGAAAGAACCACATTTCCCAGAATGCTCGCTGTCTGTGGGCCTTGGCCCCCCCCCCCCCCCCCCCCCCCCCCCAGGGGCAACCGGTTGGGCGGGGGGGGCCGACCCGGGGGGGTTTTAAAAACCCCCAAAATATAAAAAAAAAAAAAAAAAATAATAAA
>JAODJX010000048.1:10828086-10839660 GCA_026776945.1 Isichthys henryi | reverse complement strand
CCTCCCCTCCGCCTCCCTGTCTAGCAAGGGTTGCGGACGCTTAGACAGGCCTGGTCGTTTATACACACCCCCTTTTATGAAAAAGACAACTTAATATATATCCATTCGTCGGCACAGAGCATTTTTCACTGCCGATCCTTATTTCAGAATGTGGTCGTTTACTCGACAGCTTCTCAGAGACGATCTAGTGAAATGCCCCAGCCGAGCGCTCCGCCATTAAAACAATGCGACTCCGCTTCCTCTACGCCTGTCCATGCGGCAGCATGGCAGAGCTACGGACATAATAGACGCAGCGCAATTCGGCGTGCAAAGTGCTGAAACGTGACCTTCGACGTCCATGTTAGCCTGTGTTTTAAAAGAGGTTCGGTTTCGATCAGATTTCCCCCTTAGCACGCATTTGATTCGAGGGGGAAACGCGACCGTGGCATAAGGAGGAAGACGACGCCAGATCGTTTACTACTTAGGCACACGCCACAAGCATGGCCGCACTGCCCACAATAACTTCACCCCGCTCACAGCGCGTAACTAACGTAGCAGACCACACAGGCTACATGTCGCTCCGCTGCAACACTCCATCATTTCAAAGGAAGAATGTGATCTAATCACTAACGAAAGATTATTTTAAAACAATCTATAATTGTTTATATAAAGAAAAACAACAGCCGCCTCCGACTAGTCTTCTAACAGAACAGCAGCGTGGAGTGCCTTAAACCACGTGGTTTATGTTTGCTGGACACAAAATGTATCGATTTCACAAAAAAATTGACTAAGTAACAATAACATGATACGCCCCCGTATTTGCTACATAGGACCCATTGTATTATTTGTACAAATAAATCAATCTTAATCAAGACAATAACTGTCCCGCTCTTGGGGTATCGTTCGTGTACACAATAACATACAAATGAAATCAAGCATGTTGTCTCACCGCTTTCGCGTTGCAGACACCAAACGTTTAACAGTTCATTAAAGAAAAAACACCCATTTGTGAAATATGCAATTAGTTGGCGCATACACACCTACAGAGACCCCCGATCACCTCTTTTTCCGTTTTTCTGAAATGTTGCAATGAGGGCACCTTCGGAGCTGGCACCATGAAATACTCCATGCTTTTTTCTCCAGTTTTGTGTCCTCGATTCCTCCTTTCTAATTTTTTTTTATATTTTTTTAGGTGCGTTTCAGTCGCGTGGAAACGCCCGCGTATACACAGTGAATGTTTTTCACTTATAAAAAATATGATAATTTTGCTTGTCTCTGCATATGTATGAAGTCCACGGAGTTGTAATGTTACTCTACTCCCAGCTGATGGGGTTTCCTCGGTGTGTGTGTGTGGCGCTCTCTGTCTCCCTCCCTCCCGCTCGATCTCTCTCTCCCCTCTCTCTCCCTTTCCGCATGTACGCGTATGTGTGTATTTGCAGCTGATCGGATGTCTTTCAAGGCGGGAAACAGCTGGTCGGTATCACGCAGCTCACTACGAAAAAGCCTCCTTCCGCAGAATGAGGAATTGCATGTAAACAAAGGGCTGCTTAAATCCAACCTTCTATTACAAGATTTATAGACCATAGCAAGCAGCTATAAATTGAAACTGCAACGTAACAGAAGTCATTACATCAACGCAATACACAGCCTTGCGTTAATCTCAATCATATGTTACTAAATAGCTAAAACAATTGAATGCTAGTTGTTCAGGAAAGCAGCACGCTTTTTTTATATACTGTCGACTGCTTCATTTCCTGTTTTACACCAGTGAGCAGAAATGTGAATGGTAGCGTGGTGCAAGCCCGTGCAAGGGCGCAAGCTCTGATCTACAGTCGCCACTATAAAGTGAAGCAGCGGGATCAGCTGACGAGTTGGCAGGGGTTGCAAAAACAGCAACGCATCGGGGAGGTGGCGGAGTAGCGAGGGGGGAGGGGGACACGGAGAGAGGCTGACATTGAAACAGCTGAACTTGTGCACCATTTTGGGAATATGGAAGTAGGAGGAGAAAAAGACCGAGTTACCTAATCGCCACTGATGCCTTGCTGGAACGAACGGAGCGCGTACTAGATAAACAGAAACAAAATGGTAGCAGTGAACATGCACCCGGAAAGCGAAAGCAATGTGCGCAATACGATCGTAATCTGCGAACATAAAAGCAACGAAATCGAACATTCCTTGACTGTGTTTTCAGAACTATAACAACACACTGCCTATTTCCTTACATTTGTAAGAAACGAAATAGCAGGAAATTTCTCATAATAATTTAATAACATTGCAGATGTTATGTGCGTCCATACTTTCTGCATATGGAATTGTTTGTTTATAAAAACAGCACACAAATATCGGACGCATGCAAATATAAATTTAGAGTAAATCATAGTTTTATTACGTCTGTGGTATTTTAGGATATATTCGTGTCAAACAATAAAGTTTCACGTCTCTTAAGGGTGGTGTCTCGTCATCTGAAGACACGGGAAGTGAGCGTTTGGGGAGCCCCAAAACCGGAATCGGAGGGGGGTCGGAGACTTCTCTGGGCGTGCTGCTACGAAGATAGCATGGAGGCTTCTTATGAGCGATGCCCAATCTGCCCTCCTTCGTAATACTTATGATACTTTGGTAAAACTTCTACCCGTAAAAGTAAAAGAGTGCGTTACTCTCAACAATATAACGAAATCAATTTAAACACATTAAGTACATCCGCATAAAATAGCGTTAGATAATGACTGTGTGACCTGCTCAGTCCCAGCACCTCAAATCAATAAACGCGGCCGTCTGCATCCGCCACTCGCAGAAGAGCAATGACACCAGAGGGGGCGCTATGACTATCTGAGCATCACGCTGACGGTCTCTGTTCCCTGAAATCTTAACTTCGTCACGGCTCCTCTCGCCGTCTTCGGATTGATCTTCTCCGTTGAAACGGCCGTTCGCCAAACAACGGCCTCGGCATTTTGGCGCATTTAGCTGGGTTCACTGAACACGTATGAACCCCGCTATGACTTCGACGTAAGTCTCGCAGGGAGCTTGTCCTTCTGTTGTGTAAAACACGTGGGTTCTTCTGTTACGCAGCGGATTTTTTGTTTGTGTATAACGCATGTTTGCTTCTTTTCACAACCCCCATTATGTTATTTGCTGTTCTGCTCTGAGGACCCCATCATCTCCAACCCACATATTGGCCTCTGCTTGTGTGTCTGGTGCTTGACCGTCCTCAATCACTAGCTCAGCGACATAATGCACTTTCTTGCATTTGGCCTTTTCCGTTGCTGGCTTCTCCCAAGTACTGTCACTCCCACCCCCTGCCATTCTGGCCACCGGACACCAGCACTGTGTTTCCGAGACATTCACCAGCTGAGGGTCTCCTTGCAGCAGAGAGCGCTGGGGAGTTCAGGGACCACATGTAAGACACCCGTAGTGCTTTACAGCATCATGATGTGGGTGCGATCGACAGAAAGGGTGTTGCAGTGTTATTGTTCTGACATCTGCATCTGTATAAGAAAACCATGAAATAGTTTGTGCACAAACCATTCTTCCCCATCAACTTTTACTGCAATATGTCAGGGTCTGATTCATTAAACTACTCACCTCAGCTATTGTTGTGCAAAATGAGTTCGATCTCTCTGCATTGCTGTATCGTAGCAATGTTTACAGTAACAGAGTAGCGGTAACTTTCTGACACAAATCTGTGCCCTAAACCATCATTGACGATTTTATTGTAACTATTGATGCATTTATGATTAATGTGTGCAATTAAAGCAAAACCAAGATAAAAATCGCTTTTCCGTCATAAACCTCAATCCATACTATTACGGCGTGAGACCAGTGTTGTCGCTATTATGCCATCTGGTGGCCAAACGGCGTTGCTACGCGCGTTCATGAGCGTTAATGTTTTTTATTTCGCTGGGCAATTCAAATGCCACAAAGCATAAAGCCAAAAGGTGTAGATGTGTGATTTGGGTCTGGGTAGTATCTGCTTTAGGATTATGCAGAGTATAGATCGCTCATTTCTCTCACTAAAATCCATCAATCCGCATTACACTGAACCACACAAACTGTGATGATTACAGTACGAGCGTGATATATCAGTTTAAACCTCCAATAGTAATACAAATGCGCGATGGACCTGTAGCGGAATCCATCCACACTCTAGGCAGTCATCCTGATCAGTATATTGGAGGTTCGGGACCCCCAACGCCGGAGCCATAATGCAACAAGTGCTACCCTCCGCGTCTCCCGGAAATGGAAGCGTTACTATTTAAATGTTACTTAAATATTACAGTCACTTCATATTTAAATGTTCATAGCTTACTGGCCAGTGAGAGGGCTCGAGCTCCGATCGACAGCTGCATAGGGGCAGTAAGAAATAAGCATTTCCAGGCATCGGCACGTTCATTAGGCTAAACTCGTTTAACATTTAACAAGTTATTGGAAATACGTTTGTCTGAGATTTTTTTTAATGAAGAGAAATCTAAAGGCAGTCTGACGAGTTAGACTCAAGCGAAACGCAAATGCAAAGATTCCTTGCACATTAATAAAGAAATGTGAGACGTCAAACAATGAAAATCCATCCATAAAATAGCCTTTTAATTTGCCTGTGCGTTTAATGCTCTTCTAATTGACAAGTAGCTAACCTGTATATAGTGCTATAGGCTCACCTGGCCATAAAGTAGCTTATTAACACACTTTGAAACTGGTAACGTGTTATCTGATAAAAGATCCAATACACATAAAAGATACACCACGCAGAAAGGGTTAAAGTTGTGTGACAGAAATATCAGGCGAGGAAAAAGTAAACACTTTCCTTTTCACTACTGTTTAGTAGCCCAGTTTAAGGATCCTGTTTGCCAGAGAAAAACATGCAATTAAAAATAGCAAAGATAGCGAAAGAGTACATAGGAGACCTGGGCTGTTTATGTTATGGCAATAACGAAAGGGGGTCTCGCAATGAGAGCGTAATCGGTGTGCGGAGGACGGTATGGAGAAGGGTGGGGAGACCTCCGGAGAGCAGAGCCCTGCCCACGGCGGAGGGGCGGAGCGGCAGGCATGCGCTGAGCTGGCAGAGCAGGGGCCAGTCCGCTGCGTGCGGGGAGACGGAGGGAGACACGGGCTGGCTCGGCTCCGGCTGCTGTCTGCGATCGGGCGGCCGCGGGGAGACCACCGTACAATTCGCGTCTCCTGACGGCGGAGGAGAAAGAAACGACGGAGTGCGAGAGGCAGACAGGCCAAGGAGGACAACGGCATCGGAACGGGTCTGCATCAGGATACGAGGACAAGGACGGGAGGGGGGGTCTCCCTTCGGCACCTCCGCGCTCCGTGTCGCTCAGCACACCCCTCACTCCGCCAAGGCGCCCACCTTCCGCAAGAGCCACTTGACGAGCGTCGCAAACGAGCGATGCGCCGTGAGCCACAGCCGAAATTCCCGAGTAACTCTCACAGTATAACTACCGGTGGTTTTCATATTGCAAATCAGTAACTGTGTCAGAACTATAGACACCGTGCACCTCGAACGGGTTTCTGGAGGCAGGAGAACCGTCTCATTCTCTGGAAACTGACAACAATTAATTTAATTCTTGTTCTTCGACTGGAGAAAGCGCCGCACCGCTTTACTCTACCATTCCTTTCATACTTCGTTTATTTTGTAAGTACTACATTAGATTTTCTAGCGACAATGGCCGGGCGATCGCCTGCCTCAATCAGCACCTAATTGAAGCCATCGGTATCTGCGCCGTTTCTCTGACTGTAGCGGACGTCCGAAAACCGCGATAAAAAGCAGGAGCGTCTCCACCAGGACAAGTGGAAATTCCAGGACTGAAGGAAACTTCCACAAAAAGGAAAAAGAAGTATAAAAAAAAGTCGTTCGTTGGCTTTTAAAGGTAATTTTGTCTCCATATTCGTCGTAATATTATTTACTGTGACACACGAGCGTAAAGGGTGTATGCATGTATGTATATGTATATATGTGTGTCTGATCTATATGTATGCATATGCCGATATGCGCACCGTACTTTCCATAGTTTATTTAAATATGTCCACGCCCGACTCATACGTAAATGTGAGATTATTTTGGTTTCGCATATGATCGACTGACCTCATTTACTGGAGTCCCGAAATGCGCGTCCCCGCTGGCCGTGCGCCGGCTGACTGAGCGAGTCCCGCGGCTGTGACCTGGGCGTACGTGAGCCGCCGGCCGCCGTCTGCGGGACACGGCGCTTCGAGAGTCACCCGGCGTCTCGAACCCGACTTACCGGCGTGGCCCGGGCATGCGGATGGTTCTGACGCTGGTACAGCTCCTCCACCGTCCTAATTGTGCTTTGAAATGGCGTTTTGGGTCATTAGTAGGACTGTCATCTCACTTTCTTGATTTTTTTTCAACAATGGGGTACGTAGTAGACATTACTAAGCTTGTTATAAATTTGACACGTTGTAGCACTTCTGTTTATTTAATTTAATGAAACATTTATTTTGCCGGTAGTAGAACAGACTGTTAACGCACAGAAATCAAAAATGATGAAGTTTGGTTAACGTAAAACCAAAATAAAACAAGATGCGGCTAGTGAATCGGGTGGCCCCTGTGGATAAGGGACTCCGCAGCTGACGAGCCGAAAGCAGCAATTACAGCGGATCAGGAGCGAATCCTGAGTTCACCGGGAATATAATCGAATCCCTGTTGCAGGAACCCGCAGAATCATGCCTAGTATTGCCCGGAAAAATATATGATTGCATTATATACATCGGGGAGTTTTACTTGGGGTGTTTTCTCATGTTACGTGACACTTCACTGCCACCCCTGTGTGGTGAGGGCATCTGGCCCCCTGCCTTTTGGAAGACGTCTTCAGCATTCAGGAGAAAAGGGATAGAGACTGGGCTTCTGGTGAGATGCTTAGAGACGCCCCCCACTACCCCTCTGCGACTTGCCGCTGTCGTGTTTGAGCACTTTGACAGTTCTGCTGTTTTTCAGACCTCGGATTTCTGGATCTTTGTTTAGTCCAGCTCTGGTCGCTCGAGGTCAGCTGCAAACATTTAGGTCATTATGATGTCATAAATGAATGACTTAAAACGTCCAGTAACATTTCCCCATCATCGAATTAGATGATTTCTCCAGCTGCGGAAGAATCACCCTTTTTGACATCGTGACCAGCATAGGTGGAAAAGGCAGCCTTTGTGTGTCTTGGTGACTGACGTTACCGCGCTGTGCCGCGGGTTCTGAATGCTGCGTGGTGAGACAGTCTGGTGGTGCGCAGCGATCACGGCGGCTCCATATTACCGCGCAGATTACAGCGAAGCACAAGGGCTTTCGCCAGGTGCTACACTTCAACAGAGGAGAGGCGCCTAGTGGATAGAGAAGAAGGGAATCTCAAGCTGGTGCTCCACGTCGGCCATAAGGAATCAATCGTGTCCCTTACAGAATGCCCCGAAAAGTGCCCAAGCCAGGTGACCCTTTATGAATAGGGCATCTGGAATACTGGGCGCAACCATAAGGTCAGGGAGTAAAATTGAACAGGACGCCGAAAGAAAGCGTGTTTACAAAGCATTACTGACGTATTTGCATCAGATGTGACCCTCTCCTGTGTGGGATGGTGAAGGTTTATTTTCTTTTGACCCACCTCGCATCCGAGAGCGACAGCGTGGGCGTGAGAACAAGGAGGGTAGCAATCGCTTCCGGTTGGACGTCCCATGACGACCTTGGCAGTAGCTGTGGGAGAAGCGAGCCTTTGAAAGCCACCGTGGGTGGGATTTAGTGCGAGCTGTCTGTCACTCCGCGTTTAACCCACACAGCACCGTCACAGAGGCTAATGGGAAGCAGATCAAGCCATCAGAACTTCGGTGGCTTTGGAATTTAGGGGTGAATATTGAAATGGTTTCCTGGAAGGATTTGTTAAGTTGAGAAATGTTTAGAAGGCTTAGTGTAGTAGGGGTGGGTACATGATGTGTGTGTATCTGGGGGGGGGGGGTGATATTGTGTCTGGAAAGAGTTCAGCCCAGTCAGATCCACCATGTTGAACTGGGAGGTGGTGTCCCTGTTCTCGGAGGTGGAGGGAGCCCAAACTGGAGGCTGTCTTTTCCTTCTCTTTGCCAGAGCGAGCATGATGCAACGGCTGTGCAACACACCAACCAACACCCTGACAAACACACAGCACAGGAAATGTGCAGCGGTATTCACTCTCAGAGCTGATCTCTGAGAAGGGCCAAAGGCAACGTTCTTTAATTTAGATTGTTTTTGGCAAAAAAAAAAAGGTGGAGAAAATAAGCGTCGATTCCTGGACCACGGATAGGCAGACGAGAATCCAGGAATCTGAGTTAGACTGCCGTGAGTGAAGGTCCAACTGACGGGAGGTCGCCGGGCGAAACGACAGATGTTGGAGTAACGTTCTCACTGTGTGTTATTAACAGTCACTGTAATTGTAGCTGGTCGTTGCACGTAACCATTAAAATCTGAAATTGCAAAGACGCCCTTAATGCAGAAGCATCGACCGTCCACCAGGCGAAAGGCTGGCAGTCTGACCCGCTGATAGGTCTGCACTCCAGTCCATTGTCACCTCATTTCCTGCTTTGTTGGATTTGCAGATCCCCATCGTGACCTTCCATACAGGAAGCCGGCTCGGAACTCCCTCTCCCACAGCGTGCCTGGTAGACAGGAAGTCGACTCTAAACTTCATTTCCCATGAGGGCAGTTCTAGCTGTCTGTTAGTTTCCATAGGTCACAATGGACTAACGGCCTGATAGCAGAAGCACAGCCCCTAGACTATGAAGCAAGACGTACCATTGTTCTCCGGTGTTTTCATTACACCTCAGCATTACACATAATTCGGTTTTATCCTCTGTCTGTACCAGCGGATTACTGACTTCAGGATGGCACAACACACAGTTCCCAGTACGTCCATTTGTACTGCTGGATGTCTGAGGTACCTGGCAGCAAGTGGTCTGTAAAATATCACGGTGATAGTTCAGTTGTCTGAGAGTGACCAGACGTGCATTTAATGCGTGAGATCGTAACTGAAATCTGTCTAAAGGATGATGGACTACAGGTGCGCACATAAGTGCACGTGCACGGGTTGTGCTGCTGGTCTGAAAGTATCAAACATCAGCTTTTCTGTAATTTTCATCATTTATCAGATGTATCTGTGTTCTTGCGATTGTTTTTGCATTACATCAGAGGCAGAGGAAAGCCCTCACAAGGACAGGCGTGCCCGCATGGGTATTTGTGTGTCATTTTTAATGCTTTAGGTTGTACCGCAGAGGCTTATGGGAAGGCCTCCCTCGGCGGAGCCAAATCCGAGCATTTATCTTAAGGCTAAAGCGCGACTAGCAGCGACGGCTGCGGCCCCCCCAGGAGCGACTCGCTCACGCCTGCGCTGTTACACAAGCGGCCATGCCACCTGCACATGGCGACCCACGCTTTCTTCTGTACCGCTGTCACCTTTTGTAATCCTCTGCAGTACATCTGGTGAGCAGCGCTGTCTCCCCAGGTTGGGGAGGGAACTTGGTGGGGGGGGGGGGAGTGCACACTTTAAAAGAATTTCTAGCTGGTTTCACGCCCTTCACTCTCTCTCCTTCTGTTACTGCCTCCCACAAACCCAGCGCACTTAACCTGCTGTTTTTCTCCGGGGGGGGGGGGGGTGTCTGTGCTTACTAACCACCTCCTGCACCGGAACATGAGGGAGCTGGGGTCAAAGGTCAGGGGAGAACTATGCCAGTGGAGCTCAGACCAATAGAGAGGCAGAATGAAGATTAGGAGTGCTGCGGCCTCGCTGGACGGATGTGGCGTGCAGCCGGCTGCAGTCCGGCTCGTTCGGAAGGGCCCTCATCGCCGACTACCTGCTACCCCGTGGCCCCAGTATTGTCGGGCCCACGCTGCCTCTGCCTGGGTTCAGCCGGACCCACAGCTGCTTCAGATTATCATTTATTCGCACGGCCGAAATTCTTAGCTTCTCCCGTGTGCCCGGAATACTTTGTGCGAGGAACACAGCGGGTGAATGCGTGCCAGTGGGCGCCGGGGGTTGGGGGTGGAGCCGAGCTCTGCCTCTGGTCAAAGTGCTTCCCATCAGAGGAGGTCCAAAGCCTTCTCTCTACCGTCTCGCGCCTCACCTCCCTGCCCACATCTCTCCTCTCTCCTTCCCCCTGCGTTTGTCTGCCTCCCTCTCTGTCACATTTCTTCCATTTTTCCTGTGACATTTATGAATTCAGTCCTTTTCGTCTCTCTATGATTTGTTTCACAAAGTGGCCCCCACACACAGCCAGGTCAGCTGACTGTTTGGCTAGTGTCATGTGGTGTCCATCCTCTCCCCCGGTGGGGACACTGCTATGTCGGTTTCGTTTAGCATGTGCATTTAGAGTTTTCCTTTGGTAGTCGGGGTTGAAATACGTTTCAGGGTGATCCTTGGTGCTGTGGCCATATGCTGCTTTGTAAGGCCAGGTGGCCCTCTGTGAATGTTTTTGGCTGTCCCCAGAGCATTTCATTGTGGTCGTACCATGTGACGGTTTGTCTGCCCTTCACTGTGTTCTGACTGAGGTGTAACGAGGTCATTCTGTGTCGTGTCAGTAGCAGCGTAAGACTTTCCTTTCGGGGCTCGCTGTGAAATCTTCTCTGATAGATGTTTGTCGGGGTTACTGGACGGCCCTGGTGCTGTAAAGCCTGTGAGTTAGACACGTCCTTGTCCCCATCTGTGAGGGATTTGGCCGATCACTCTGCGTGACGGAGTGACGGCACTCAGTGGGGATTGTAACGAATATTTGCCCCCTTTCAGTGAAATCCCACTCTGCCAGCGAACCCTGCAATTTGTGGTTGCGCTGGAGTGCTGGCTTAATGACGCTCTCAAATATTTTAAGCCATATTGTAATGATTCAAGCATTATGGCGCAAAAGTCCCCCCTTCTCTCTCTCTCTCTCTCTCTGTTTCCCTCTGTCCATTTCTCTGGGTGGAGAAAGGCAGAAGATGAAGGAGCCACCATTTGGGAGGAGTCTGTCTCTCAGCTGAGCTGTAGGACGGAGACAGAAAGAGAGAGAGGGAGAGAGAAAAAGAGAGAGAGGGAGGGAGAGAGAGGGAGGCTGCCATGTTGACCTTGTCTGGCTGCCAGACGCTGGGGGCTGGGAGAAATGGATGGTTAGAAGCGAGGGGGAGGTGACCAGGGTGGGGGGTCGTATGAGGGGAACGAGTGTGCAGAGGCGGATAAGTGGTCAGAACCATGGAAGAAGAAATGCAGACCGCGAGTTAGAGCGTGTATGCAAACGGGGGAGGCGGCCTGCGCCTTTGTCATGTGACAATGAAAAATTAACCCCGCATTGCCCAAGGAAGCCAGACCCCCTTCACTGTGACACGTCCTGCTAGCCAGTGGCTGCTTGGAGCCGTAGCCTCCTCTACTCAGGTAACTGTAATCCTTCTGGAGCCGTGTCTCCCGTGCCCCCTTGGTCTCTGACGCCTCCCTGGCTGATGAGCAGGCTTGGAAGCTGCCGCTGGGGCCGCGTGGCTTGTGTACAGGTGCCAACCCGGGGGCCCCCCCCCCCCCCCCGGGGGGGGGGGGGGCCGCGCGGGGGAGGGGGGGTGGGCCGCGGGGGGGGGGGGCGGGGTGGGCGGGGGGCCGGGGGGGGGGGGGGGGGGGCGGG
>JAODJX010000048.1:10798476-10808668 GCA_026776945.1 Isichthys henryi | reverse complement strand
TTTTTTGTTTTGCCGTTTTTAAAAATCTGTTTTTTTTGTTATTTTTTTTTATAACATCCATCCTCTTTGGGGGCGCGGTGTTGTTTTGTGTGTTCGGGGGGGGGGGGGGGGGGGGGCCCCCCGCAGTTTGGGTCAGGTTTCTGCTTGCTGCTGTGTCTGTGGGGGCTTCTCCTGCTTCTGAATGGTGATCTCCTCGTCCAGCCGCTCTTTGGCACGCACCACCTAAGCACAAACACAGACTGATGTGGGTCCCCCCATGCCTTACAGCCCAGAGGACGTCACATTTACGGCTTGGGGCAGCTCATGCCAGACTTCACTACAGATCCATGCTGTAATATTTATTCCAGTTCTGACAGGTGAGCATAGCCCCTTTAAGCGCACGATAAAGACCAAAACAGGCAATTAATGCAATGAAAGATAACAAAAGCTAACCATACATGCTAAATATTCATACAAGCATATTCAGCAGTTCATGTGTGTCCTGAGATTTTACCCAAATCTCTCATATGACAGGGGCCACTTTGTTAGGTCCCGCTGTCCTTTAAAGATGACATCACATGTGGGGATGCAGCCTTGCCGACCTCCTCTTCCTATCAGATCAGTATAATCAACATTAATAAGCTTATTTCCCTGGATCTCAGGCACATATGATTTAAAGAAAATTAACCTTTCAGAAGAACGTGCCCAAGTAAAACTTAACTGGGATGTGAGATTCAGAACACAAACGTTCACGTAAAGGACGTGGCCCGTCGACCTTTGACAAACAGACCGATGTGCGCTGGGACGTCCTCTGATCACATTCGACATCTAGCAGTAAACTCAGATAACCGGATACAAGCCAAGCCCTGCACTTACCTTAGACTGCAGGTAAAATGAGCCCCCAACAGCCTTATCGTTGACTTTAAACAGATGTTCGTAATTCTGTTGGGTAAGACACAAACATGTTAAGTTGATGAAAATTACACACAGAGGAGCAGAGGCAAAGCCTTTCATATTAGTAAAAAAAAAGTATTTGTAAAAAGTGCAAACAGGTGAAGAAATAAAGACAGAATGAAACATTACAAAATTGAGAGTGAGAAGATCAAATAGAAAAGCCGACATTTCTGCAGGCGCATGTACCTTCTGGATCTCCTCAGGAGAGAGCTTTGAAACATTGAGGATTTGCTGTGCCTCCTGCAGGCTCATCCCCGAGATGCTGGAAACGGCGGCTGACTGCTGGCCCCCCCGCCCTCTGGCATCCGCGGCGGCCTGGCTGGCTGAGGCATGATACAGAAATTGAGCAAAAAACTGAGACCTACCACAGAGATTGAAAGTTTGACCAATGAGCGCTGAAGGCGATTTGAGACACGTCTGCATTATGCTCCCTTGACGTACCTGCAAACTCATGCCGCAATGCCCGTGTGAACGCGCGTCCCACCACCTGCGCGCCCACGACGATGATCTGGGCGATGTACTTCGCCTGAATCCGGAGAAGGGGGTCAGGGGACATGGGGGAGAGAGAAGAGTCAGGGGGGAGACAGGGGACATGGGGGAGACGGGAGAGTCAGAGGGGAGACAGGGGACATGGGGGAGACGGGAGAGTCAGAGGGGAGACAGGGGACACAGGGGAGACGGGAGAGTCAGAGAGGAGACAGGGGACACAGGGGAGACGGGAGAGTCAGAGAGGAGACAGGGGACACAGGGGAGACGGGAGAGTCAGGGGGAGACGGGGGAATTAGGGCAGACAGAGGACAGCTTCACATCCACTCGGGCAAACGTTTAATCCATGCTGACCTTAAAAACCACACATTAAACTGCCATACTAACGTGGCTTTTCTCGACTTACATCACGATGCATCTCTTTCAACCATCTGTATAATAAATGTCTAACGGAAAGAGGCCCGTAGATAGCTGAAAATTATGCAGTTCGGACAACGTTGTAAAGCACGACTGCATCTACGTTACTGATGTATTATATATGACATACACATCGCAGCAAGATGTAACATCTGGAGGACTTGCGAGGTTTCAGCAGACACTCACGTTTTTATCGTGACGCTCACCACAAATTAAACACTTAAATTTCACATCTTACCATGACTTATTCCAAGACGCTTCCAGTAGTTTAGTGTTTTATCTATTACATTAACACCGGTGGAATCGTGCACATGCCGAATATTTTCAATGTCACTGTGGTGTCAAAGTTGAAAGGGCGATACCGTCAACGAATCACTGAGGTTCAAATCCCGCATTTAAAAATTCTGCGGCGCCACCGTGTGGGTGGAAGGTGAAATGCATCGGGGAACATCCCGTTCACCTGAAAGCACTCACTCAAGTGACCAAGACATACGCAGGGCTCTCTGTACAGTATAAAATGTGCTAAACATTTGAAATTAGAAATGAAAACCAACCACAGAGACGATTTACTTTAAACGGTGTTTATTTCTACTCATATTGGACAGAGAAAAAAACAATAAAACGCACAATCCCACATTTTAAGAAATCCCGTTCCGCCAACACCAGTGTAGGTAATTTTCCACCAAAACCATGCAGAATATTTCTGAGAATTAGACACAAACCGACTCGCAGACAACACATGAAATGTGTCTTAGGCGGGAGTGTGCAATATACATGTCATTTTCCAGTCATGCGTCTGTAAACAACGTAAGATTACAAGACAATTACGTTAAGTAGAAATTGTTCTGTCCCAATTATATGGACTTAATAGGGAATGAAACAGCGGACTGGACTGTTAGCGCAGCAAATACTGTAAAATAACAGGTGCAAAAGTGAAATAATAGTAATAAAATTAAAACGTAAAGGAATGCTTATTTTAGCAACAACTAGCCTATACAAAAACCGTGATGTAATTTCTACTGATGAATAATGTTTCCGGCTAAGACTGTTTAAAAAAGTAAAAAAATTAAAGCGGTACATAAGTAGGACATATGTATATAACTGGATGTGGAGGTTTACCCTCCAAAATGCTCGTTTTGGTTCCAATGAACGAGTAGACCTATACCCACCGATGCAAAAAGAGTAATCAAAACCGCAGCACAAAATGCTGTGAATGACACAATCGTTTTTTTGACAAAATATCCCTGAAAGTTACTGTCATAAATCCACAATACGAGCATGTCTTTCGCAAAGACAATTTCAAGACTGATGGAGTTTCTGGAGTGACTTCATTGACCGAATTTGGTCCAAATGGAAAAAAATACAACTTTTGATGATTTGCGTTCAAATTGTTATTGTGTACATTATAAAAAACGATTGTTACAAAGTGTGCCTGTCGAGATTTAATCATTTTCTTTAAGGAACTGCCCCTAAACATGCATTTCTATTTTAGATTGTTTTTGTTTGTTGTTCGCTGCCAGTGTCTCACCCCTACATAGGAATCAGGAAGCAAAACCAAAAGCAACGGCAAAAATCCATAAAACCCTGTAAACAAGCAAGAAAATGCCGGAAACTACTCTGTGGAATGCGGGGAGCTGTACAATGGTGACCAGCCATACCAGTGTTGTAGGGGATTGTGGGTGTTTTAATTGAATGATTAACTAATTGTGGTGGGATTCTGATTTACGAGGTTTGAGATGAGGGGTACAGTCTGACACACGAAGACTCACCGACCACACACATGACAGCAAACATGGACTGTTATGGTACCCCTGAAGTCCAGTTGGTTCCCCTTCGACAAACATCAGTGGTTTGGGAGGGGGGTGACATTAGCCAGGCTAAATCCTGATAGCATTGTATTACCATCCCTAACGTCTGATTGCTAAATGGAGGCTAAAGACTCTGGTTGCCCCGATGGAGCACACCCCTGCCAGTGCTGGAAGAACACAGTGGAAGTGCAGTTATGGGGGGGGGGGCAGCTTTAGACACGTTCAGCGGCAATAAGGCAGTAAAGTGGAGAGGGTTAGGGTCAGTACGTGTCGGAGGCCCATGTGCTGGTGACAAACCCTCCCCATCCTGGGACAGTCTGTTAGTCGTCCTGAAAAGCAGAGACACACGGGGGGCAGTCAGTCTCCAAGTTTGCGTGCATATCTGTGTGTGTCTGTCTGTCTGTGTGTGTCTATGTGTGTGTATGTGTGTCTGTCTGTGTGTGTCTATGTGTGTGTGTGTGTGTCTGTCTGTGTGTGTGTCTGGCTGGCTGTTGGTCTGTGTGTATGAGTCTGTGTGTGTGTGTGTGTGTGTGTGTGTGTCTGTGATGCTAGGACTCCTGCTCTGAGCCTCACCCATTCCTCTTCATCCACGCCCTGGAAGGACTCCTGCGGCAGGGGGTCCTCCCTGTTCCCCAGCTTGGCCACCATGGCACTCAGCAGCTGCATGGGAAATACACCGTCATGTGACGCGGGCACAAATACACCGTCATGTGACGCGGGCACAAATACACCGTCATGTGACGCGGGCACAAATACACCGTCATGTGACGCGGGCACAAATACACTGTTATGTGACACGGGCATACAGCCCACAGACACTGCTACATTTAACAGACATGAACACAGTCACATGACCGTAACATTGACTATAAACACAGTGCTTTGCCTGACATGCAACATCAGCACATGCATATAATCACACACAGGTTTGTATTCATATCTTTGTGGGGACTGTCCTTTCATCCATGCATAATCCTAATCCCAACAAAGACAAACTTAACCCCTACGCAGTCCTAACCTTAACAATAACCATTAACCAAACAAAATATGACTTTTGGAAATTAAAATTTTTTTAGTCACAGATTTTTATAAAAAATTGCGTTTCCCCTTGTGAGGATGGAAAAAATGCCCCCCCCCCCACACACCTCCTCTTTCTTCTGTTCATCTGTCTTCTCTTCCAGGTAGACAGATGAAGGGAGGTATTTCCTTACAGGGGCCTCCTTGGGGGCCTCGCTCACTGAGTAAGAGAAAAGCAGATAAAAAGGTGAGACGGATATAAGAACAGCTGGGAGACAGGTACAGGAACAGCTGGGAGACAGATACAGGAATAGCAGGGAGACAGGTACAGGAACAGCAGGGAAGACAGATACAGGAATAGCAGGGAGACAGGCACAGGAACAGCTGGGAGACAGGCACAAGAACAACTGGGAGACAGATATAGGAACAGCAGGGGAGACAGATACAGGAACAGCAGGGGAGACAGGTACACATAAAAGAATGTTATAGTACAATCTTGGACTTTTTAGACTAAATAAACATGTGTATGGTAAAGACGCAGCACAATGGCTACAGATAGAGATGTTTGTTCAAGTCCCCGTTTAAGCTTTTGTGCCGCACCAGGAATCATATCTTTGGGACATAGACTGATCTTGCGGTGCTGTCCGTTGGACCCTGACAGCCAAGAAGAGGCCGTCAATGTTGACTCCCACCAAACTGCCGTCTCTGGGAAGATGTCGTCCTGGAAGAACTCTTTCTGTGGGGTTCGAGATGGCAGACAGACCTGGTGAATCCCAGGTAGCACTGCGGCTCACCTGGCAACATGCATGTGCTAAATGTGTCCCATGTGGAACATGAGGACCCAAGGAGTCAGGTGCTTATGCATGTGGAGCTCTTCATGAAAAGCTATCATAAAGCACTTAGTAATACGGAAAAAAAAACGCCTTTTATCAGTATGTCCAGCAGTGGGTGGCGATAGTTACCTTGACACGGGGCACCTTGAAAGCTATGGGTTCGATGCTGGTCTTGCTGAGCTTCAGTGCCCGGGCGATCTCGACGTTGCGAACGTCACACTCAGTCTTGGGCAGGAATGAGAAGCCCTGAAGACGGGATGCAAGCAGCTGTCACGCTGATGCCCCCTTGGCCCCCGACAACCCGCTTTGCGTGTGGGGGTGGGTCCAGCAGAGGCGTACCTTGTGAGGCTCTGTAGAACTGAAGCTGCTGCACTCGAGGAAATATGGAGGCTCCGACAGGATCTCGTAGATGTAGACACGGGTGTCACCCTGAAACACATACACACGCTCGCTGGCGCCCTCGTTCCACCCCACCCCCCGCCCCCGGCACCCAAAGCTGCCCGTGCTGTACCTTCCCGGTGATGATGAGCACGCTGGTGTCGGCATCATAGAACGGAATAAGCGTGGAGGGTGACACATCGGTGGATGCTGTGGCCACGGGCCCCGAGGACAGGGACTGGGCGGAGTACATGTAAAGCTGTCTCTCGCTGCGGCTACAGGGGACACAAAGGGCACTGGAGCATGCACGGCATTGTGGGACATCAGCACCGAGCCAATACAAAGTCATCTAACATTTGCCACTGGCTGGAAAATAATCTGGCATCAGAGGTCAGGGGTACATAAACACGGTCAAAGCTCTCCCACTATTTTCCATGATGGTATAGTTGCTGACGAAAGGGGGGAAGGGTATTAAACCAGGTCAGCTGAGGCCCCTACACCGTAGCCTGGGTAAGCCCGTGCCTTAAGGCTCTTCTGTCAGTGGCAGGTTATCAGGGAACATTACTGGAACATTACTAGCAGAGTCATGTAGGACTTACCCGTCGAACCCAGACACCAGCAGATACTGACCCCCGCACACCCACACCACACGGCCTCCCCGAGGGCCCTCTGGGCCAGGGCCGTCCTGTGGGGAAGTGAGAGAGGCCAGTGACCACCCTAAGGACTGCGGTAAACCTGAATCACTGGCTGTGGAGATTGTCGGCCGCAGATACCTTGACGGGCTCAGCAGACTTGCGTGGATCGTACACTCGCACCTTCCCGTCTTTGCAGACCGTGGCCAGGAGGCAGCCGTCTGGGCTCCAGGCCATCCCAAAAATCTGGAGAATAAACCCATAACCGGTTATCATGCCGTGTTGGTCTCCTTTGGCCCTTACACCTCTAGCCTTGCATGTGTCCCAGGCGCTACACACCTTTCCTCTGCCTTGTGTCCATCCACTAGTGATGGCCAAATGAAGCCTCATGAACTGCTTGCTGTATTTTCTGACCCCACTAGATGGCTCTCTCTGTTAAAAAATGGCTTAAAGCATGTCCCAAAGCAAACAAAGAGCACCATCTAGTGGGGCAAAAAAATATAGCAAATGGTTCATGAAGCTTCATTTGACTATCACTACCATCCACCCAGTGTCCACCTACCACCTCCAATCCCTGCCCCCTTCCTCTCCCACAGTCCCCCCCCCAGGAGCCTTCCATTTCTCCACCCACCCTGAAGCCTCACCTGATCCTGGTGCCCCTTCAGGAGCTTCACTTCCTTCCTGGCCTGTAAGTCCCAGAGGCGCACGGTCATGTCATACGAGGAGGACGTCAACAGGCCCACAGCCTGGGGGTGGAAACTGATAGAGTAGATCTTCTCCGTGTGTCCTGCAGGGCGGGACCCCAGTCAGCCTACCTCATACGCCCAGCACTACACGAAGACCCTCTCCTGCTCAGGGTCATCCAAACTTACCCTGCAGGACACACTCCGGCTCCGTCAGTGTGTCCGTGAGGCCACCCACTGGCACCCGCCAGATGCGGATCTTGGCATCGTCACCCGCTGGGAGATAGAACAGGCAGAGAGAGAATAAATGGACGAACAGAAAAGTACAGGTGAGGGGTGTCAATGATGGACTGACCAGGATGAGACACCGGCCAGATGCTTACCCACGGCCAACCTCTGCGGGTCGAAGGGGTCCCAGGCCAGGTCAGCCACATTGACCGTGTTCTGGATGGTGGGCAAGGTGGTGTCCGGAAGTTTCCCAGGCCAAGAGAGCTGAATAGGAGACAGCAATGCTTTCAGTCACCAATATATAACTACAGGTTTGGGACAATTATAGACGGCCAAATGGTCATGAGGACAGTGTGACTGACTGTAGGGTTATGACAGCCCAAACGATCAAGTCAGTAAACAGTTAAAAATGTACCAAAATCACTTCATCATGTCCAAATAATATGGGTAGTGGTCATGTCAGAAAGTACATGGGTGTATTGGATGCTTGCTGCAAATCTTGGGGTGACTTCAGGAAATGTTTTGAATTGGCTAACCTACTTCGACAGACATAATGTCATTTTTTTGTGAGTTTTATTCCCGCTCTCCCCCCACAGAGCCGGGCAGCACCTCAAACACGGCGATCTGCCCCCCTGCGATGGCCAGGGGCACGGCCACCCGCTGCCGGTTGGCGCAGAAGCCATCTGATTCACCGGGCGTGGTCAGGTTGAGCCCCCGCACGTTGGTTATGTGGGTGTCACGGTGCAGAACGCCGCCCTGGATAGGGCGGAATTTCGAGCTGGGGCCTAAGATGGGGGGGTGGGGGTTAGGGGCGAAGGAAGAGGAGGAGAGGGAAGGAGGGAGCAGGTTACAGAGGAAGAAAGAGAGAGAGAGAGGATGAAAGAGAGACAAGTGTGGAATAAAACTGAAAAGACTCCAAATACACGCATAAGCACCCTCCTGATAACAATGTTAACAATATCGCCTCCTTGTGGCAGCCTGAGATGGTGCCCTACCCAGCATGTTTTGTATGGCCCGTGAGCTTTGGCTAGGGCTGGGCAGGAATCCCGAGGACAGGCCGCTGGTGGAAGAAGGGGAACGGGAGGGTGCGGCACTGCTGGTGGGTGTGGTCAAGGGGCTGCTGGAGATGGAACAGCCGGGAGGGGCTTCCTGTTAGTGGGAGCGGGGGGATGAGGGTGGTGGGCAACCGAGAGAGGAAATATGATGGATTTTATTGGTTTCACCACACAATCATATAACCAATATCAGCCAAAACATGACCAGACAGGCAAGAATGGCACACTGAGTGCTATACAGTATCCCACATTCCATAGGTGAAACATCTAGCTGTAAGTCGATTTCACTTGTACCGGCTTAGATTCTTTGCTGAGCCACAGTGCGAACGCAGCACACACACTCAGAGTCACAGAAATCCCATCCTTCCCATTAGTGGATTGGCGCTGTTTCCCGTGTCACTCACCTCACTGCTCCGTCCCCTGGGCAACTCTTTCTTCGGCGCCCCCTGCTGGGCTGGCTGGGCCCTGGGCTGTGGCCGCTTGGCCGGGTGCAGGCTGACCCTTTGGACCTGGGAGATACCGGGGGAAGAAGTCCTTGTCGTTTTACTGTCAGTACCTGTGTGGACGTTGCTGTAAGGTTAAATGAGTTTCCAGCACAAGCTGTATCTCTGCCATCTGTCCTCGTCCTGATGGACCAATCCGTACCCTTGGACATGATGAACAACCACATCCTCCTGGCCACCCTTTCAACTGGGCATCACAGGTTTCTGAGATGGTTTGAGCCTTACCAAGAGGGCAGATCCTTTCCAGTATCATTGGGAGCAGAGCTATCAAGGTCAACCCAGGTAACCACTGGTGTGCCTCAGGGTTTGGTTCTGGGTCCCACCACTTTTCCCTGTGTACTACCTCTCTAGGTCTCTTCAGCCGGTCATATGGATTCCACTGGTATTACTATGCAGAAGAAATTCAACGCCACCTATCTTTCTCTCAAGAGGACATCAGAGTTTTTGGCTTGGATTTCAGTCTGCCGAGTGAACCCTTTCAAAGGCCAAGCTCTTTGTCTTCCCTGCCAACCATAGCACTCAACGTAATTGTACATATCTGATCATCAAAGTCGGATGCTTGACAGCTGTTTGCTGGTGATGTACTGTGCGCCTTCGCTTGCACGTCACTTTGAACCAAAGCATCTGCTAAATAAACAAACCAATGTGAGTGTAAATCTGGTGATTCCTCACCGGTGTGTTGCCACCTTCCCACCACTCTGTAGCAGTCATAGCCGCAGTCTGGCCTATGGTGTCCGGGTACAGGTCAGCGTGGAAGTCCTGTCCAGGCTGGAAGATACAGACACACAGATACACGCATCAGTGTTAGAACTCTTGCGTTAACATTTACGACAAACCGGTATCACCCAGCAACAGAGTGTTGGGCTGCTGAGAACATGGAGCCATGAGCAACCTCAGTCACTGCTTTACGGCCAATGGTGCCAAGGCTGAATCAGGCCAAACTGACTGGACTCTTATTCAGGAGCCCCCTTTCCCCTCCCCGACTGTAGGCGGTGATGTCATGTAAAAAGCTAGTCAGATAGCATGTGACACCGCTGGCCATGCAACCATGGAGGGGAATATTCAACACTATAAACTGCAAAAAAACACACTGGCATTAAAACTCTGCTGAAACAGAGAGAGGGAGGGCTCCTTTAGAGAGGGATTGGGTTCCTTTAAATCAGAGTTAGATAAGATTTTAACAACTCTGAGCTATTAGTTTAGTTCTCCCCAAGCGAGC
>JAODJX010000048.1:10787898-10798035 GCA_026776945.1 Isichthys henryi | reverse complement strand
CGCAGGGTAAGGGTACAAAGCAAGGTCCAGGTACACAGCAGGGTAAGGGTACAAAGCAAGGTCCGGGTACAAAGCAGGGTAAGGGTACAAAGCAAGGCCCGGGTACAAAGCAGGGTAAGGGTACAAAGCAAGGTCCAGGTACACAGCAAGGTAAGGGTACAAAGCAAGGTCCGGGTACAAAGCAGGGTCAGGGTACCAAGCAGGGTCAGGGTACAAATAAGGTCTGGGTACAAAGCAAGGTCCGGGTACAGAGCAGGGTCAGGATATGAAGCAGGGTTCATACATTCACTGTTTTGTCACACGTTCAATATTAAAGAAAAAAGGCTCAAAATAAATGCACCTAACTTTTGTGGTCTGCCTGTAGAGTTCAAAGGGCAAAGGGAGGAATTAGAGGTTGCAGGTCTGTCAGCGCTCACCTTGCGGGGGACGTGGTAGCTGACCGGCACGATGTAGCTGTCAGTGAGCTGCAGGACCCGCAAAACCTCGCACGACACAACGTCAAGTGCCAGCTTGGGGACCATGGCGACGCCGCGGGTCGCTGTCTCAGTCAGACATTGGCTCACTGACACAGACACAGAGGTAATGGTGTGAATGTGCAACTGCCCAAGAAAATCTGTCTGAAAAACATCAGCATGAAGGGGGCAGGAGACGGCAAACAACCACAGTGGACTCACCTTGCGAGAGGAAGGGCTCTGCGGCCGACACCTCAAAGCAGTCGATGACACTGTCCCCCTGTGGAGGCACAGTGGCAGCCAATAGCATAACTGATCACAGCTGGACATGTCACTCTTTGGCATATCATTTGCATGTCATCTGCGTAAATGTGTAGCATACGGATGAAGTAACTATTCACCTTTGCTGACATCACCAGCAATCCTGAGTCAGGGTCGAACAGTGGGATGAGGATTCTAAGGAAAAAAAGCAGAATGATCATTATTAATCCAGAATACTCACTATTAAACACGAACGACTGTACACCGAAAATCAATCTTTTACACAAGTTCTGAAACACGATTTAGACGTACAGTAATCACATATGGCCACTAGATGGCGGAAAATATTCAAAAAAATAAAAAGGCCATCGGCTACATAATGGAAAAGCCAGGCGAAAAGGACTTTGACTTTAAAGTAATTAAAGGTGAGTCATATTAGGCTGAATTCCATTTAGGACTGTATTCTTGAAAGGACTCAACGTCACATTAGACTGAATGCCATTTATGTGGCAGGCATTAAACGGGTCTGATATTCAACGCTTTTGTTTTTAAAGCAGCTTTGAGCAACTAATACAGTTTCCAAACAGGCCAGAATTAGTGCTCAAAGTGCATCAGTTACAGAAATATGGCAAACATGAACAAACTTCATCAGCTAAGGGGGCACAGGTCCAGGCTGACTGACGTACACTCAACGGGAGAGCTGTTCAACATCACAGTACAGCCCCCAGAACCACGACACCAGCATCTCTGTGGCCTGGTGTGGAGCAAAACTTCACGTGGTGAATTTTGGAAATTGCTTACATCCAAAGCCAATCTGCCAAGATGCAAAATAGCACAAAATCTGGACACCGGAGCAAGAAAATGGTAACATGGTCCTTCCCTTTTATTTTTCTTGCTGCTGGATAGGGCTGCTTTTGGAGAAGGTCACAGGACGCTTTTAGCAGAATGTCTGCTGGTGTGGGCAGCCATGCTGTAAGAATCATTAGCTCTCTCGCAAGATCAGATGGCATCTATGACGCAGACTCCGCCCGGGCCATGCAGCCATATTTATATACGCTAATGCTAATCAATCAGGAGTGCTGCCATTAGCACCAAGATGTCAGAAGCTTGCCTGCTCTTACCGATAACATGTGAACGCAGGAAAGTTCAGGAGCACAGACTGCCAGGCAAATTTCCAAAGCCCTCATACCTCAAAGGCTTCTCTTCACAAAGAATCATACAGAATCCCACAAAACATGACCAGTAAGGATGAAACAAAACAGTTTGAATTGGAAATACGGTGTCAGCATTAATGATGCAGTTGCAGGCTTAAATTTATATGTATGTCAGCCTAAAAATCTGCTAAAGCATCATAAACTTATATGGCCCTCAGCAGAAACCCATATTACTGACATTTTCTTTGAGGTTATGATCATGATATGATATTTAGACACTCGCATGATTTTTGCAGTGAAGAATAAGTGGAATGACCTAACTTTTGAATTTGTTTTTACTTCAAGCAGGAAATTTCAGTTTGCTACGTCTAAATCATGAACAATTTGAGCTGAATCAAATCATACAGTATCTGGATTGAATCATCACCAAATCACTCTGTTTGATGGTATCGTTTTAGTATTGTCCTGCAGACCATATGTCTGTATGTTCCCATAACCCTCGCACTGTCTGAGATACACGCCCTGAACAGCACGATTCCCAGAAAGACCAGACCTGATCTGGTGCCCCTACTCATTATTCGGGCTGCGATGTTAATACTCCGGGTTTGTGTTATTATGTCACCCCTGCCGCCTGCCCCCCCACCCCTCATCACGTTTTCCTGCTTTATCTCTATTCACCAAAACCAGGAGTCCATAACAGCCAGAGTTCAGTGTTTAATGAAGGAAACCGAGAGATTGATTATCCAACTGATGTTAAACAATCCTCATCATACAGATGTGTGTGTGTGTGTGTGTGTGTGTGTGTGTGCGCAGAATCGCCACCAGATGCTCATCGTTACAAGAAAGTGAAAACAAAACGAGGGAAGGAATGTAAACGGTACTGGAAGCGCCTGGCTTTGTGCAGACAGGCAGACACACACACACACACACACACACACACAGAGACACACACACACAGAGACACACACACACAGACACACACACACACAGACACACAGACACACACAGAGACACACATACACACACACACACACACACAGACACACACACAGACACATACACACACACATATACACACACACATATACACACACACATTTTGCACTGTCCTGTCCTCTGCATGTGGAGTGCAGTGCAGGGGACATTTGCACTGAATAAAAATGATACTGATTATCACCCACAAAATCCATGAGGCAGAAAACACTACGCCACACCATTCCAAACTGGCACAGATGCATCTGCTGCAGGGCGCAGAAAGGAACAGGTCTGAGAGGTAAGCTGCAGTTAAGAGTGACAGACAGATGCCCATTGAGGAGTATAGAGAGAGATAAGTGTTTGATCTGGCAGAGAGAGAGAATTCTTGTCAGGGAACTGGTATGTGATAAACAAAAATGACAAGTGTCTGCATTCAGGCAGGTGACAGCATGCGGTTCACGGCAGCTCAGCAGTCACCCTGCATAAAAACACATACAGCAAGAAAATATTACTACATTCAATGCCTATTCTGCTGCCCCCTGGTGCCCCCCATGCCTCAGTAATGACACAGTCTACCAGGCACATTATGGATAAGAGAATGGCAATTCAGCTGTAATCCCCTGAGCCCCCCCACAGGCAGACTGGCCACTGACAGACTCACAGATACACATCTCCCCCCCCCAAAGCATGGCCACTGCTGTGCAGACCACAACGGTCAAGCACCCGTGACCCTTGAAACACAGACACCAGACAGACGCTGGACGAAGGGGGTGGAGAGGAAATCAGCAGCTGGATGTGTTAGCTGGGGGGGGGGGCTGTGCTTCACCATCCTCCTGGTCCACTATGGGAATTTAACCCACCGCAGTGCATTGAGAAATAACCAGGCGGGGGGTGGTGAACAGGGATATATCCGGGGGGTGGGGGGTTTACAGGTGTAAGGAAAAAAGGGTGGTACATTTTGGGGGAGGGTGGGTATTCGCTAGGCTATTACACCACATGGCAGTTTCCCTGAACGCGGTGCAGCGTTCCAGACCTCATGCACCATGCGCTCCCAGCAGTCAGAGGAGCACTCTGCCCCTCAGTCACTGCACTCCGCCCTCAGTCACCACACTCTGCCCCTCAGTCACTGCACTCCGCCCTCAGTCACCACACTCTGCCCCTCAGTCACCGCACTCCGCCCCCCAGTCACCACACTCCGCCCTTCAGTTTCGGCACCTTTTTCTGCACTCGTATGACACGTCCATGAAATATTTCTCATTAGGTGCCTTTCCTCGCACTGCAGGACAGAATAAATCTCATGCTCCCTCATCATAAAGCAAGCAGTCCTCGGCGTCTACTTGATGTCAAAACACATAATATGCAAACGAAAATCTTAGCTGAGGGGGCCTCCTTAATTACCCTTTATTATGCACATTTTACGAATATTTATTGAATGGAAAGTTAAACTACATGGTGCACGAAGCACATTTGTGATCGGGCAAGGTGATGGCCGCCTTCTTCCATAGCTTTGCCCATATCAGCACCAGTGTCTGTTAAAAAAAAAAAAAAAAAAGCCTTCGGACCATGACACGAAAATTCAACACTGCTGGATATGCTGACATCATTGCCGGCTGAGGAATCCCCACTGGGGGTTAAGGGTGATGCTAGTACAAGGCCCAGCATGCCGGGGGTCATGCATGAACCAGTGTTAGCATTTTTCCCATACAAATGAATGAGCAGTCCTTATAAAGATATATTTACTCAACATGTGCATGCGTATGTATGTATGTGTGTGTGTGGGTTTGCATAGATCACATTTGGGGCCCAAAATGTCCCCAAAATGCGGTAAAACCTGAAACTTCCTTACTTTTGGGGACACTTCTTCAGGTCCCCATTTGGATAACCTCAATTTTATAAAAATCTATGAATGCAACCAAAAAAGTAAAAATGCTAAAACTCTTGTATTTTGCTTGGTTACTTATGGTTAAGGTTAGGGCTGGGTAGGGGTTAAGGGTGTCGTGATTGGAATTAGGGATTTTCCCATAGAAATGAATGGACGGTCCCCATTTAGATGTGTGTGTGTGTGTGTGTGTGTGCGCTGCAGGAATGACCGTACCCATGGCTGAGATAAGCATACTGAGATATGGATAGAAAATAAAGGAGAGAAGAAAGACTGATGGACAGGGTGAAGAGAGATGGGGTGCATTTGGGGGGGGCATCTGGGTGATCGTAAGGTGGAAAAGATGGACGAAAAGCATTAGCTGTTGAAAATGGTGTGGGAGAGAGAAGTGGGGGGGGATAACTTGCAGGAATTTCCAGTGAGCAGGAACTGGAACAAACATCTGAAAACTGAAGAGTCAGACATCCAGTCACAAGGCAGCTGGTCAGAGCGAGTGGGGCAGCGAGTGGAGGCAAGGAGCAGAGGCAGGGAGCGGAGGCAGGGAGCGAGGGCAGCAATCAGAGGAAGTGAGCGGAGGCAGTGAGTAGGGGCAGCAAGCGGTGACAGTGAGCGGGGGCAGCGAGCGGAGGCAGCGAGCAGAGGCAGCGAGCAGAGGCAGCGAGCAGAGGCAGTGAGCAGAGGCAGTGAGCGGTCAGCGGCAGACGGCGGTTCAGTAGCAGAAGTATGTGTCAGCATTAATATGGATGCTATGCAACTCAAATGTCCCCCATGGGCTCATCAAATTGTCCAATCTGAGGCCTGCGAGACGTGACTCCAAACCGCAGATCCCTCTCGCAGGAGCGGCTTGACCCTGCCTCATGTAACCGCAAAGCGGTGAAGACCGGACCTACCTGCGCCTCGCTTTCAGACACCACACCTCTGCTCCATGGGGGTTAGTACACACACAGATGTATAATCTTTCAACCCATCCAGGTACTGACCCTACTCATTGCAAATCTGGCAACCTTCATGGGCCTTGAGGCTAACCTGGCAACCCATCCGGTCTATTAAAAGAAGTACATGCCAGCAGAGGCATTTGTTAACTGTGTTGCAATGTGGCATGGATTTGGGGTTAACGGTGATGCTAACCAGCGATGAAGTCATCATTCCTGGCAGTAGTGTTCAAAAATTAGGAATAAGACAGCTGGACTAGATATACAAAAACAGAATGTTAAGCCAAAAAGTAGATCAGCCCCCCCCCCTTACTCTGGAAAGGGTGGGACGCGCTCCCTGTGTGTGATAATTGTTTGTATCTATGGAGTCATGGACAATGGATTCTAATAGTGCTTTCAAAATAAAAGACCCTCATAATGGCTCTTTAGCTGTCCAGGTATCAGACCCCAAGTCCCTGTCATTCTGCCCTCCGTGGGGGGGGGGGGGGGGTAATACAGCGGCGGGATTTCGGCGGCCCTTGGCAAAAAAACACTGAACACGTGCTGCCTGGCTACACCCCCCCACCCCGAGCTGTTCATTTTGAAGGAATTACTGAGGACATGCCATTTCCCTGTGGGGGGACAAGGTGTCTGCCTGATAGCAGCGGGGCAGCCTGCGGTGCCCGATTGAGGGGGTGCCAAGCCGGACCTCTTCAATCGGCTCCTGGCGGGACGAGCTTTAATTAAATCGAGGGCCAGTCCAAGCCGGGGGAGTGGACAGCTGCCCTGAGGAGGAGCCGGCACCCGCCCCCCAGTCACCGCACTCTGCCCCTCAGTCAGCAGGGACACGGGGAGTGTGCAACCGTCTACCAACGAACAGGAGGAGCGCCATCAGCAGCTAGGCATGCTGGGAGAAAAGTCAAGTCCAGCCAAGCGTGACTCTGTATAAGGCAGTTCAACTTAACACTCCTGCTCCTCTTAATACTCCAGTTGTTCTTAACACTCCTGCTCCTCTTAATACTCCAGTTGTTCTTAACACTCCTGTTCCTCTGTTCTACAATCCATCCCATAATCAGAAATGTGCAAAATGGCATCATCAAGCAGAAGATGAACTCTGAGGGCAAAGTGACTAACACACACAGGGACGCAGAACTCAGGGGAGCAGACGCAGACACACACACACACACACACATACACATGCTTTATCTACCTGTGAGTGTATCCCCCAAACAATACAATCAGCATGATGTGCACTGTAAACACTAATGTATAAACAGTGAGTGAAACACAGGAGTGAAATCGCTGATGCAGATCTCGCTTCCCTCACATAAGAAAGGTGTGATGCTGGTTTTTACATCAAAAGCAAGAGCACGAGATGCGTGACTCAAAGAAGGAGTTTTCCATGAGACTCTCGATTGTTTCTATACTAGGGAGGTCAGTGCGGGTGTGGGGGAGCTGGATCAAGGCAGGCGACCTCTCTGATCCTGAATCGGGGCGGCCAGCCTTCAAGACGCCGGATACGGAGAAGCTACAAATCGCTGGGCATCCTATCCGATCCAAAATGGCAGAACGGTGCTTTGGACTGGGGGCGGCATCCATGCAGGAGGCCTGCCTGGTAAGTTCAGCTCTGCGTGTCGCTGAGGAACACACACATTGAGGACTGGGAGGGGGGTCCTGCAGATTAGCATCTGGCGGCACTTGGGACACACGCTCAGTGCTGTGACCCTGATTCGGCACCACCCCTGTGGCCCTGCAGCGTGCCCTCTGTGTGATATCTCCCGAGGTTTCAGACCGGTATCTGATCATCAGTTGGTCACCTCTCGGGGGGGGGAGGGGGGGGAGTCGTATCGTTCATCGGGCTACATTCCTCTTTCTACGGGACGTGTTCCGGCACGTGCGGAGCGAGGAAGTGTCTCTGTAAATAGCAGGGACCTTTCTGCACATATGCATGCACACACACACACACACACACACACACACAAACACAGGGGATAATATATTTGTAAAAACACATCTTGTTTTATTTAGAGATAAGTGTGATGCTGCAATAAATAACAGATCTGTGGAGGTTCATCACACAGTGGGGGGGCGGGGGGGCACTGCGGCGGCCTCCTGTTTCCACAAGAGGGGGGAGGCTGGTGCAGCTAAATTCCACCATGACAGATCATTTTTTTATGGATGAAAGGAGATAAATGGACAGAGAACAACATACATGTTCATGTTCTCAGAGTTTTTTTTTCAGGCTTCACAGTCACTTCTGGACTAACCTGGGGCAATCCAGCCGACACAGGAACACGGGGTCCCAGGGTGCAGTGACATCCATCCATTCATCCATCCATCCATCCATCCATCCAGGAAACCATGCTCAGTACCCTAACTGCCAAGCTCATTCCCATCCGCCCACCTCTCGGCCCAGCTAGCTGCACAGGTGCGACACGGCCCAGCTAGCGACAGAGGGGCGACGCGGCCCAGCTAGCAGTACAGGTGCGACGCGGCCCAGCTAGCTGCACAGGTGCCACATGGCCCAGCTAGCGACAGAGGGGTGACACGGCCCAGCTAGTGGCACAGGTGGGACGCGACACAGCTAGTGGCACAGGTGCGACGCGACACAGCTAGCGACAGAGGGGTGACACGGCCCAGCTAGTGGCACAGGTGCGACGCGGCCCAGCTAGCGGCACAGGTGCAACGCAGCCCAGCTAGCGACAGCGGGGCGACGCAGACCAGCTAGCGACAGAGGGGCGACGCGGGCCAGCTAGCGGCACAGGTGCGACGCAGCTCAGCTAGCTGCAAAGGTACAACGCGGCCCAGCTAGCGACAGCGGGGCGACACAGGCCAGCTAGCGACAGAGGGGCGACCCGGGCCAGCTAGCGGTACAGGTGCGACGCGGCCCAGCTAGCTGCACAGGTGCAACGCAGCCCAGCTAGCGACAGAGGGGCGACCCGGGCCAGCTAGTGGCACAGGTGCGACGCGGCCCAGCTAGTGGCACAGGTGCGACGCGACACAGCTAGCGACTGAGGGGCGACGCGGCCCAGCTAGCGACACAGGTGCCACACGGCCCAGCTAGCGACAGAGGGGTGACACGGCCCAGCTAGTGGCACAGGTGGGACGCGACACAGCTAGTGGCACAGGTGCGACGCGACACAGCTAGCGACAGAGGGGTGACACGGCCCAGCTAGTGGCACAGGTGCGACGCGACACAGCTAGCGGCACAGGTGCTACACATAAATGAAGAGCAAAAAAAATTTTTAAGTTACAATATGAACGGTGTAAAAAATCTGGCTCAGATTAGGAGAAAAGCCACAGTAAATAAACGAGGAAAAGGAAATCAAGGAAATAGTCCAGCCTGGACTTCCAGCTTTCAATTAAACTCAGATAAGGCCTTGAAGACATTGCAATTGAACGGACTGGGCATAACTGACTGCAATACTTCATGCACGCTAACCGGACTGTCCAATGAGCCGCACGGTGCTGAGTGTCCGTGCTGTGTGAGGTCACAATCAGGTCACTATGGCCTCCTCGGAATGAGAAGTGTCACTGATGCCGCTGGCTATTCTGCTCCCACTGTTCAGGAAGCGCCGCATCTAAACAGGTCTGGTGAGGAGCCGTGGCTTCCCAGAACAGGCCCACACATGTGCTCCCTCTTTTACGGCCTCCCACACGGTACCTGGCTCTCCGCCACTGCCCGGGCCCCTGCCATTCCCACGGAAACGGGCGGGCACGGGGGTGGCAACGATTCACCAATCAGCGGGAGCTTAAGGGACGAGACTTCGCGGCATGGATTCTGTGTGCAGCAACACCTTCCTGCCGCAGAAAAGTGTTTAACTATTTACGCATTTCTTCCTCTCTTTCGCCCTTCGGGTGCAGTCCTGTTTACTGCTGCTATAAATGAGGCTTGTTTTGGACACCCAAAGCTTCAGTCAGGGGTGCTGTTAAAGTCTATTAGGGGAAAGGAGGAGCCTCCCCCCCCCCCAACAGATTAAGTTGCCATCTTCCCACCAGCAGTTTGGCCTTCTCTGTATCCTGAGGATGCAGTTCAGGAGGGGAGCAGAGAAACAAGTGCCATCTCAACAAAGTAGAGCTACCTCCAGCCCACATATGAAAACCATTATACAGATGGGGCCGCTCCAATGACGGCACGCTGCCACGAGACAAAAGAGCCCGGGAGCTGTAACCGCGTGGCGACACCGTTCTGACCGTGTCACATTCCTTCAGGAATGCATCAGAAGCCTTACCTCACGGGCTAAGCTCCTCGGGGGGCAGGGCCTAACATCAGCCGGCCCAGAATGCATCTGTGCTCTCTTCTCTGGGGCTTATTTCGGAAGATGGCCAGGCCACGAGACAGAGCAGAGACGGGGGTGGGAAGAACACGTGCATAAATGAGTAAGAAAAAGTGATCAGGCGCCAAAAAAAATCTAATAAACCCTGGCCGGGGCCCCCCGGCCGGGGGGCGGGGGCGGGGGGGGGGGGGGGGGGGGGGGGGGGGGGCGCGCGGGGGGGGGGGGGGG
>JAODJX010000048.1:10762730-10774024 GCA_026776945.1 Isichthys henryi | reverse complement strand
GTGTGGCATTGTGGGAACCCGGCCCCCGCTGGCCAGCTGCGCCGAGGCGGCTCCCCCCCGGGGGGGGGGGGTGTTCCACCCCCGTGGATTTCCTCCAACCCCCCCCCCCAGCCTTGCTGATGGAGCTGTCCCTCTATCTCCCTGTTTTCTTTCCCTTTATGAATGGAGAGTAAAAATAAAGCCTTCCTTTCATCCTTTCATTCCTTCATCTCTGTTGTTCTGGGGGGGGGGGCAAGGAGGGGCCGCTGCATACCACATTGCACTGGCAGTTAAGCGTGACAAAAGCCAACGTGCCAAAGGAACTCGCAATCTGAGGTGGGGGGGACGGGGACGAAACCAGAAACAGCTGGATTTCAGGCTGTCAGTGGTTGGAGTGAAATATGTCAAAGAGAGTCATGGGGCTTTCTGGACCCCAGCCAAGATTGCGACCCCTACAGGCTGCCTGCTGCTCCGCTTTCATCCCCCGGGGTGCCACAGATTGGGCGTGACAGAGAACGAAACTGCTGCGAGCGGTGCACGGGTATTCGCCTGAGGGATAAAGACCAGAGTGACACCAAACGAAGGACAAAACACGAGAAAACATGGAACCTTAGCGATGCCCCCCCCCCCCACGGAACAGTCCAGTCTGATCCTTTCTTAATAGGGAGACGGGGGGGGGGGGGGTGTGTTTTTGAAGTAATACTAAACAAACAGCAGCCTGGGGGTGCTGCAGGCTGGGGGCACATTCTTCACTGCCCCTGTATTATTCCTGGGAGGAGGGATGGAGAGGAAAGGGGGATTAGACATGTCTGTCAGGGAGAGGGGGGAAGCACTTCTGTTGTGACGCTCTGATATGGCAGCACCTCAGATGAAACCTAGGGCCACCATCGAGTCAACAGCCAATAGCAGAGCCCGGCTTAGGAGGGCCACCATCGAGTCAACGGTCAATCGCAGAGCCTGGCGTAGGAGGGCCACCATCGAGTCAACAGCCAATCGCAGAGCCCGGCTTAGGAGGGCCACCATTGAGTCAACAGCCAATCACAGATTCCAGCTAAGTAGGGCTACCATTGAGCCGACAGTCAATCAGCCGAAGGCTACAACAAGGGCCACTGTCAGGTGACCCTGTGATTTCACGTTCAGGTCAACGAGGGGATTACCAGGAAGAAGAGGGGGGCCACACAGCAGAGGGGATCGCGACGGCAGTGCTTTCTGGGACATCGGGAAAACTGGCCTTCGAAATGCTGAACAGCAGCACCTGAGCGAAGGAGCGAGTCTGTAACTCAGATGCAGTCTTACTGCAAAAGCTCATGAAACTTAACCTCTCTATGAACTTAAAATATGAAACCCCTCCATGGAGCTCTTATCATCCCCGGGGGGGCCAGATGCAGAGTCAGGCTGAGCCACAGATATACGAGAGGACAAACAGTTCCACCCCCCCCCCAGACTCAAGGCCGGGCGCAAATCTCAGACCCATGACTGATAAACTCTGCTCAGTCCTCACCTCCCCTTACTCCCTCTCCTGCTCAGCAACCCCCCCGTAGCGTGACGTCACATATCATGAATGATTCTGTAAGAACCGCAGTCTGCACATGCAGAGTGACACTGAGCTAACTAAGCAGTTTGGGGATGAAGAAACGGACAGACATGGACCGCGTGTGGCACACTGACTCCATCTTTGTTTGTGTTTATGACACTTCCTTCATGTTCCTGGGGGGGGGCAGGAAAGTGGGTGCATTCCTGAAGTCCGACTGGCTTCCACGCGCCAGAGAGCCTGTCGTAAACGCAGCTCCCACTCACCCTGGAGCCGAGATGCCGAGCAGAGTGGTGGGGGGGGGGGGGTGCGTGTGGTGGGTCTGTGAGGTAGTTTACAGCTGGTGTTTACAGGAAGATTTTTGGAGTTTGACCCCCGACAACCACAGGCTGCAAACACGTGGGGTACCAGCGGCGTGGTCGGCATGGCGACAGGGTTGGCCAGCGGCGGGGTCGGCCAGCGGCATGGTCGGCATGGCGATGGTGACTCAAACTGTAATGGTTAAATATTCAGCGGTGGCAAATGTTTATTCCTCAGTGTTTATGAGATGGAGCGACCCTGGTGCATTATGGGAGGCCGATTTCACGGCTGCTAAGAAAGTCAGGCTTATGATTACAGAGTGGGTTTGGGCTTGGCCCAAACGTATAACAGGCACCTTAAAATTAAGTGTCAATTAATTTGAATAATTTTGCATTTTTTTGTTTAATTGAAAAATAAAGCATATATACATATATAATTCAGATGAATATTATTGAATTTGAAGATGCCTTTATCCAAAGTGACACACACCAGAGAAAGCAGAGTCAGTCGCTGTGGCCCTTACAGGCATGATGTCCTAACCCTAACCTAACCTTAACCTAACCCTTTATCCAAAGTGACACACACCAGAGAAAGCAGTCAGTCACTGTGGCCCTTACAGGCATGATGTCCTAACCCTAACCTAACCTAACCTAACCTAACCCTAACCCTTTATCCAAAGTGACACACACCAGAGAAAGCAGTCAGTCACTGTGGCCCTTACTGGCATGATGTCCTAACCCTAACCTAACCCTAACTTAACCCTAACCCTAACCCTGCTGAGCACCGCCACACCGTCCTCTTCATGAACAGAGATTTAAATGCACTGGTTGATGGATACTTGCATAGACTTACTTTTCCGCCTCTTCTCAGTCTCTCTTCTATGTTGACCACCATGTCTTCTAATAAGCATTTGCTCCTGCTTTGCAGGCGAACCGGCCGCCAGCGGCACCATGAAGCTCTTCCTCCCTGTCCCGCTGATCTCCTTCCTGCTCCTCCTCCCGGCTGGTGTATTGGAGGGCGCCTGTCCCCAGCATTGCAGCTGCCCGACCCCCACCTCCATCTTCTGCAGCCGTCGGCGGTCCTCTGCCATGCCCCGGGGCCTGCCCTCCACCATCAGCAACCTCTACGTTTTCCAGAATGGAATCGAGATGCTGAACCAGGAGGACTTTTTGGGACTGAACAGCTTGGAGATGCTGGACCTTAGTCAGAACAGGCTGGCCGAGGTTCTGGACGGCACCTTCTCTCTGCTGTCCTCGTTGCACAACTTGGACCTGTCCTCCAACCAAATCACACACATCTCCCAGCATAGCTTCTCTGGGCTACTCTTCCTGGAACGGCTGTATCTCCACAACAACCAGATCCAGAACATCCACCCGGCTGCCTTTGACAAGCTAGACAAGCTACTAGAGCTCAAGCTGCAGGGGAACCAGCTTGTGGTTCTGCCTCCACTGTACAAGCCCAGCTTGCTGCTCTTGGACTTCAGCTACAACCCCATCCAACCTCCAGACCCTACCGACCTGCAGACACCCAACTTGGAGACGCTGAAGATGGCCGGCCTGGGAATGACTGGTCTGAGCGAGGAGCTCATGGCCATGCTGGGCAACCTGCACAACCTGGACATTTCTGATAACCAGTTGAGGGCCGTGCCCCCAGCCATTTGGGAGGCGCAAGGGCTGACACGGCTCAACCTGTCCCGCAACCCAATGGGCCAACTGAAGGCAGAGGACTTCCAGAACTTAGAGATGTTGCAGAACCTAGACATCAGTAACCTCAACCTGCAGGGCTTCCCGGAAGGATTTGCCGAGTTCCTCCCGAAACTCGAAGTCCTGACGGTGGCTGAAAACCCCTTCAACTGCCAGTGCTCGCTAGCCTGGTTCCCCGGCTGGCTGCGGGGCCGGGAGCTTCAGCTGGGCAGAACACAGGAGACCCGCTGTCACTTCCCGCCGCTGATTGCCGGGAAGCTGTTGGAGAATCTAGATCACGGTAGCTTTGGCTGTCCCACAACCACCACCACCACTACCACCTCCACAGCCAGGAAAAGCACACCCCAGCTGCAGCCAGTGACCACTCGCCCCCCTATTACGCATGGCATCCCCCCACCACCTGCCAGCGATAAACCCTCTACCAAGACTGAAATCTATGTCCCACCCCCTGTTCCGGCCTCCCCCAGCAGCGCCATGGATGCCGAACCTGGCCTATACTTCTGCCCTTTGAAGATCTGCCTGAACGGGGGCACATGCCAGCTGGACCAGCGCGGGAACCTGGAATGCATCTGCCCACGACAGACGTCGGGAACCTACTGTGAAATCATTGAGGACTCCCTGCCGCCGGACATCTCGGCATTGGAGCCCGACATCATCCCCCGTGAGGTCACCGGCACCACCATCTTGCTGGACCTGCACCGGTACGTAGAGCTCCGCCCATCCATCATCGGTGTCCGGCTGACCTACAGTAACCTCTCGGGGCCCGACCGGCGGCCCCTGCATCTGAACGTGCCTGCCTCCTATCTGGAGTACACTCTGCGTGGCCTTCGGCCCAACTGTACCTACTCAGTATGCGCCAGCCCCCTGGGGGACTCCAGCGGCCGGGACAGCTTCTGCACGGAGGCGCGGACTGCCGGCCTGATGTACTCCAGCCCGAAAGCCCGGCTGCATGGCACCCAGCTCACCACTACCCTGGTGCCTGGTCTGGTCGCCCTGGCGCTGGGTGTGATGTTGGCAGTGGTGGTAGGTGCGGTGTGCTACCTGCGCAGGAGACGGGCTAAAGAACACGCCAGCTTCAGCTGCGAGCCTCTGCCCCTGGAGCTGGAGGGGGTCAAGGCCGGCCCGGACAACGGGCCACTGCCACAGAAACAGCCAGAGGTCACGTCAACTCCAGCGGCTGTGCGGAGCAGCCTGGAGTATGAGTTACCGCTCATGCAGGCCCACAATAATGCAACCGCTTTAAAACCCTCCTACTTGTGACCTTCGGCCCCAAAGCGGCGGTCAGCTTCTCGTCTTACTCAGTCAGTAGCACAAAAGGCGCCGAGATGCTGCTGTGGTGGAGAAGTCGGGAGAGAGGTGAGGGAGACATAAACATTAACCAGGACTAAAGAAACGCCCGACTCATCCAATCAGTATGGAATCTAAAGGACCTTGCCAGGGCGTCCCTGAGGTGCCTGTCTCTTCACAAGTACTTCCCTCCTGCTCGCCGCCGGTCATGCACCGTGTTCCTACGGGCATGTCGCCAGGGCAGTACCTCCTGGGAAAGACCCGGGTGGGCAAGGGCGCCTGTGAGGCGGAGTCTTAAGCCGGCAGCTGGCTCTCACCCATGTGACACTTTCACTCACCCACATTAAGGGCGGGACCTGCATTGAAGGCGAGTTCCCGATTGGCCGCGTCCAAGGAAGCGGAACCATTAACAGTAAAAGATCAGAAGCAGCTCAGCACTATCTAAAGGACGTTGGCCCTAATCAACGTCATGTGATCGGAATGAAGGGGTAAATATTAAAAAAATAGAGGTAAACTCTTGGACTTGTTCGCCCTTAGGGTTATCTGAAGGTTACCGCTTTGAGTATATTTGGATTATTGTGCTGTTTTCTCTTACCCTTAAGATTTGACTGTTACCTGCCCCTCTTGCTTGTAACTTAAGGCACTAATCAGTAGATTAAACTCTTGCAGGGTTAAGACCTGCCCGTGTGACGAAGTAAATCAGTCTGTTACATGAACGGCATCCTGTTTGAAGGGAGGCGGGACTCCGCATCCCTGACACAACACCCCCCCCTCCAGGAAAAACCTCAGAAACCTCCCAGAAATTGAAAATTTCCATTACACGGACAACTAAAATTGTGTTATTGTGTGTTATGCTGTGAACCTCAAGCTAAACCCTTCTCAGCCGCGATTCAGGAGTGCCGTAACAGAAACACAATCACACAGAAATCCTCAAAGGCCGTGTTTGTTGTTTCTGTCACAATAAATTCAGTGCATTTTCCTCCCAAAACCACAGCTTGTGAAAAGCTCTGGTCCAGCTGGCAGCAACACAACTGGACTCATTCTCCCAGCATGCCACTGTGTGACGGCATCATGGCACAGGGAAGAGGCCACGCCCACACGTATGTAACGTGCATTTAGCCCATCTCCAGCTGGGGCAGAGGAGTGCCACAAGCGAGCAGAAGCTTACACGCCAGTTACCGTGTTACTGGCCGAACCTGCACCTAGAACCTGCTGTGATGAGACAGACAGAACTCAGTTTCCACAGAAAGGCCCGGAAAGAACGATCTTCCCACGCACAGCATGTCGAAACTCTGAACACAAGCCTGCAAAGAGCCTTAAAATATACTTCACCACTGTGCAGGGGCCACACATAAATCATTAAATTAAAAATAAGAACAAGGTGAATATAGCCCCCCCCCCTCGGTGTGTGTGTGTTTGTCTAACCCCCACACACACAGCTTAAGCAACAGCTGGAAGCAGAAAGCAATAAACGTTGCAGCCATACAGACAGGCTGATGTTTGTCACAAGCGTGTGTGTATGTGGAGTCTGCGGGAACCACTGTGTGGAACACCCAGGCCGACTTTCGGAACCCTGCAGTATTTTGAGGGCCCCTGACCAAAAGGGCCCCCCGATCTGGGATGGGGAACGAGGAATGGAGGGGAAGGGGGCAGCTTCATTCTCCACGAAGGAGCTGACGGTTTGCCCCAGGAGCCAAGGGGGAGGGGGGGGGGGCTGTACCGAGGTCAGGAGGAGGGCAGTGTCTGGCTGGCCTGAGGAGTGTTCGTACTGTTCCAGCACTTGCCCTGGGGTCAAGCACATCCATTCGGGACTGGCCTGGGTGACACTTCCCTTTACGAACCCCCATTAATCAACAGCGTAAACCAGTGGACTGTTTGGCAGTGAGCTGGGAGCGAGCAAAAACATGGACCGTCTGTGGGTCCTTGAGGATGGAATTATGAAAGACAGATACTAGCCTCTAGCGTCAAGCAAACGTGTCAAGAAAGGACAGAAATCAAACACAGACACAAAAACGTAGCTTCAACTGGAATCACTATTATCACGGCATGAGGGATTGAAAGTATGTGAAATATTTTCAATAAGATTTTTTTTTTTCCCTGTTTATTTTGGGAAGCTGTTTTACTTTCTTTTGTCGCTGACTTACTGTCCGTCCGTATCGTTTTAGCGAAAACATATTTTGTAAGAAAGAACGCGTCAGTAAAAAAATAAAAAAAGCAATAAAATGTGAAAACCAGACGGCACTGTCAGGTGTTATTCTTTAATATCCCTGGTAACTGGGCGGACTGGAAGAACTGGGCGGCCAGCAGGGGCTGGTGTGTAGGAGCAAGGAAGTGAATTTTGCACCCCCCCTCCCCCCAGCTTCTGCGTTGCAGTTTGCTGGCCTCCACTGGGCTCCAAAGACCATTTCTTGGTCCCGCTTCCTGCAGTTTGAATCTCTTGCAGTGTGATCTTACTCCCTCTTCCTTCCTGTGTCACTATATCTATCACCAATCTCTGTCTCTCAATTACTTACAATTTCCTTGCAAAAACCACAAATACTTGCAGAAGAATCCACTGTTTGTTTCTGGTGTTTTCTGTCCTCAATTTTGGGTCACCCTCCATCCATCTGTTTTCTGAAGCCGCTTGTCTTATACAGGGTCGCGGGGGTCTGGAGTCAATCCCAGGGGCTACCAGCACAAGGCAGGGAACAACCCAGGATGGGGCACCAACCCATCACAGGGCACCAGGGACACCATACACTCACACACACACCATCCATTCACATAGGCACACCTATGGGCAATTTGGTCACTCCAATTAACTTCAACATGTTTTTGGAAACCTGAGGAAACCCCACGATGATACAGGGAGAACAAGCAAACTGCTCACGCACGCACATACACACACACACGGAGCCATGGCGGAGACTCGAACCCAGGTCCCAGAAGCGTGACATAATACTGCTTTGCTTAAAGTGTTTGCTTTGTTAAAAATGTTACAGATCCTACGATCACAGCACTTCAGATGTTGGCTCAGCTTACGGATTAAGCGTTCGGTGTTTCTGTTTTGTCGCCTTGCCCTGATCTACCGGAACACTTTCTTATTATTTCGCAACTTCAACTGCTTCTACCTGTGAAATCGGACGCCACCCTGGGCCCTGATTGCCTCTTGACTAACAGGGAAGCCATTCCTTTGAATAATAAGGTATCCAGCACAGTAACAGTAGCAGCAGGGCGACAGGCTTCTGAATTTTCTGCCACTATATTCCGATTAAATGGAAACATAAAAGATTACTCTGTAGAGTCAGCACACATGGATGTTAAACAAAGATTAGGGTGGAGACTTCCACCACTTTCTCTTACTGCAAAGGTGGTCGGGACAGTGCTCTGTCTGGCTTTGTAAATACGCTAATTCCGTCTTTCTCAACGCAGTCCACGTTTTTCCTCTGTCCCAGCTCCCGGCACAGGTGAAGTCCTGGTACAGCGTGCTGGTAGCTGGGAGGGACCAAAAATGCAGAGTCTGGGGGTCCCTGAGAACTGGGTTGAGAAGAACTGTTCTAATATAATGTGAGGTTTATAACCACGACCCTAAATTACTCCGATAAATTCGCTGAACACCACGGCAAATAATAAAAAAAACGTGCGTTGTATAAAAGTGACAGCTTTATGAATTTCTCTGACAGAAATATGTATCGGCGATAAGATCACGGGAATGTGGCCAGGTGAGTACAGCTAGTGACACGTCTGCAATGCATCAGCCGCTGCTGCTTTTCTCTACAAATACTCAGTGTCTTGGTTTATCTTTTCTTGTTAACTTAAGTGAACTGGCCTCGCTATTTATGAGATCAAATCATCCACCCACTTGTATGCTGGACTCCACACCTATGACGGTAACAGAGACACATCTGCAGATAATCGGAAAGTCCATGTCAGACATTGTAACTCCCCCTTCTTCCTGTATGCAGCGACCTCTGGGGATATCGCTGGCAGGCGAGTATTAATCATCTCTGCTATGCTGATGACATAGGACTGCATCTATCTGCCAAGCCGAGTGCAATATTTCTGTTACTCTGTCACCTCGAAATCTGGATGGCACAGCATCGGTCTTTGACAGAAGCGAAATCACGTCAGTCGCGCGAAAGTTAATCAGGCGTTAGTTTCAGTCTCAAGGTCACATGAACGTAAAGGTCCCAACTTAACCAAAGAAAAATCTCAGAGGAGGAACGCAGAGTTCATGCTTCGATTAGACACACGTAAAGCATCTCACTTTTGATTGGTGAATACGGCCAAGGTGAGAATACCGCTGCCCACGTGTTCGCGTACTTGAGACTGAGGTTAATGCATCGCACTGATATCTGGCCGCACGAATGCTACCCTGCTGTGTCTGCGACTGGCCGAAGAGCTGAAACGCGTCAGCCCAGCACTGGGCTCCCTGCACTGGGCTCCCTGCACTGGCCGCCCACCAAATTCAGATCTGATTATGAAATCCCCCCCCCACCTTTAAACCTTGGCTGGCTCTTTCCTCGGGACCCTCCGTCTCCCATCACACTCTCGCCCCATTACTGGTAATCATGTTCCAGAAATTGTCAGACATCGTATTCTTATAATCTAGCTGCCTGCCTATGGGATTCAAAAACAGCCTTAATATTTGTATTTTCAGGTCTAAGTGAAGTTTACAGTGGAAGCCGACATCTCCAGGCCCTCCTACAGCTCGCGGTGCTGAGTGGGGGGCGGGATCCTGACCCCACAACCATCTGGGTTGTCACCCTAACACTGCCTGTTTTGCCCCCCTGCGTGCCTTGTCAGTGCTGTGTTGCTATAGCTAAGCTGACTAGTGCGGTTCAGTCTCCCGCACAAACTTCTGACTTAAAATACCCAGGTCCATTGGTTTAGTGCTCAACTTCACCTCCTACTGGAGACCATCTGGCTTTGAACCAACAAAACATCAGGTGGACCCAGACTGATGGCCTGTGCAGAGAATCGGTCTGAACGTGGGTGTTATCCTGGGGAGTGAGCTCTCTCTCAGACCCCTCTCTGCTTCAGGCCCCCCCCCCCAACTCTCTCTGGTCTTCTGCAGTCAGGCCATTTTTACACATTTTCACCCACTTTCTCACTTGTACTGTTTATAAAACTGCTGTTTCTGACTACACTGCTATTCAAATCACCCAGCTTTTCTCGCTGAAGGGTGAGTGACTCACGGCTGTTTCTGATCAGAGTCGGAAATCACTTCTTTCTTTGCAAAATCGGTAAATACAGAAACAATTCAGTTAGCCAGCATGAGAATATTTAACAGACTTCCTGTTTCCCCCCTTCGCCGCCCCCAGCCCAGCACCTAGGAGAACGATCCTTTGAGTCGCCTGGGCTTTTTGGGAAAATACGCAGCAATCCTGGTTTCTGACACTGCAGCTTCCAGAAGCCAGATGCCGATGTCGCACAGGAGCCAGATGCGGTAACTGGGATGTATTAGGGGTACTGCAGGTGCACCGGGCCGAATGGATGGCGGCGTCCTTACGGACCAACTCTCTGAGTGCTCTACAGGCGATGGATTGCCCCCGAGGCCGTGTGCCACTCAGGAGAGGTTGAGCAGCTCTCACGCGCACTACCCATGCTCACCTACAGGGGACCCGCTAGTACACGAGTGTGGCCCCGTTTCCCGATATCCTACTCTATAGGTCTTCTGGAACTGAGGGTCTCTTGGGGCATGGAAGGGGCGGGTATGTGAAATCCGACAGGATTGACATGCCTTTAGGTATACTCAGGTGTACTCGAGTATACTCAGCCATGTCCCTCTGCTGAACCCTCAATCAGGGTGTAAGGATGAGAAAAAGGGGGTAGGGACAGACAAGCGAAACAGCAAAAGATAAAAAGGGAAACGTCAAAAATGACGGGAATACCGGTACAGCACACATGCAAAAACAGGTGGCATCGCACAGCGACCCCACGCACGGCCACGCAAGCATACCAAAGTGCCCCAGTGCCAACTGCGCGTCCACACACACGTCAGAGAACGTTTCACCTGAACCAGTAGCTGCCGGCGGTGGGGGAGGGCATTTGCTTACGTGCCCCCATGTGTGAAAGTGATGTCTGCTACGCGTTTAAACCCCACCACCCCGGTCGTTATTAAAGAGGCCCTTTCATTTGCAAGGTTTAAAGGACCCAGGCATTGGATTGGCTCCAGCGCCGCCACTCAATCCGAGCGACTTAAAGAACCCATTGTGACTCACAGTGCACATTTTTTAAACTAACATCACAAATTCCTCTCTAAATTGCCGCTGAGTAAATATTTTTCTGAGCTTGGGATTGTTTTCGGCCCCCAGTTCCCTTTGCTAAACCGAGGCAGAGAGACACTCTGCCAAGGACAATGTGAGAAAACCCAGAGGCAGGCAGATCAGGAACAGCTGTCGCCGTGACAACACTCCGGCTGTCCTCTTCTACCTGTGTGACTATAGCAGACAGTTGTCCGAACCTGACCGCTGTCACTGATGGGGGGGGGTCAAAGGTAATAAGCCCTGAAT
>JAODJX010000048.1:10707690-10731542 GCA_026776945.1 Isichthys henryi | reverse complement strand
CCCCCCCCCCCCCCCCCCCCCCCCCCCCCCCCCCCCCCCCCCCCCCCCCCCCCCCCCCCCCCCCCCCCCGGCGGCGCCCCCCCGGGGGGGGGGGGGGGGCAGACCGCAGCCTCTCAAAGCCGTGCAATGACTGACAAAGCACTGGAAAAGGCCACATCTGCGCCGTTTCCATGTCGGCGTGAGAAGCACGCGCCGCCTCCGCTCAAGCCGGTCGCCTGGAAGGATTAAGGACCCAGAGTGGCCGCTGCCAGACACTCAAGGCTGCCCACGCACCCCCGAGATTTCCGGCTGCTCACCAAGAAAATGTGAAAAATATAACTGGTTAAAAGAAGCAGTGAGGAAAAAAACTGAGCGAAGAGCCAGGCTTTGGCCGCACGGATCCTTACATCTAGGGCAGATGGATGCGGGCGGGGGGGCGACGCTCGCGTAGCAGTGACACAGCAGCGTGTCAAACTGGACCAGTACAGGGCTGAAGCATATTCATAAGATGCCTGAACTGTAGTGTCCTTTGAGACACGCCGGGATTAATTCTGGTGGGGTTTTAGAAACAAAGGGCGTCTTGCCTGATTCCCTGGCGTGACAATCTCCTTACCTGTATATCCGCAACGTTATCCTATGCCAGATCTCCAACAGAATATAAATGGTATGACAATAAAACTAAATCGACTTACTTCTAGAGTCGAGATAACAACGTAACTGAAACAGACCACGCTAACAGGAGGGAAGCAAGTATTCTACATTAAGCAAACGCACACCTCAAAAATTGGTTTCAAGCCCAAACTTTAATAATTGCAAAGTTTGTGAAAGAAAGAACACTACCAGGAGTGTCTCCCCGACATTGTGCCAGAGGCTCTTATTTTCTCCAGTCATCAATGACCTACATTTACAAAGAAACCTGTATGCGGTGCATTAATAATCATCTCCGCTACATTAAGGTTTATTGTCTGGTTGCTCTTCTGCACGACTGTAAAGATGTTACCGAGGCGTGTGCAGTGCAACGCGAAAATGTGACAGGCACAGCTTACACAACACGGAGTAGTAGAGACTAGCGCACTGCTGCAAAAAAAGCAAATAAAAAAACTTGTTCAGGGTGATGAAACAGACAGCATTTTAAACACCGACGAGGGGGTGGTGTCCAAAGAAGCGCAAATGAATTACCGAGGCATCTACAAGATTGGAGTCATTCAAACGGCCAGATCATGATACATGAATGCACAGCCCGCAGCAAAAAGCTGCTATCGTGCTCAGCTTTGAGGAAGTTAAACTCCCACCGTGCAAACCCGGGCGCACCCCGCGACGCCCACCCCTACTGCATTATTACTAGCCACATAACACCACTCACGTCTTTCTTTGGTATCTTCGGCGTGGTGTTTTTGAACTTTGAAATCTTGAAACGATTCATCTTAGCTTTGCAGCTTTACTTTCTCTGCCTTCCGGATGTCTCTGTCGTAATTCTCTCCTGCTGCAGACACACACATCCACAACTGTCTTCAGCTGACAGCCCTGTCAATTGAGCGCGTCTCGTCGAGCGATTCTATCGGCGATCGACAAACGCGCTCGGCACGCGATGAGCTATCTATATCTCGGAATAGATGGTTTTATGCTATGGGTAACTTCAAATATCCACTGGGCTGAATGAACAGAAATAGTTCCGAAGTCTTTTAACAGAACATCGAAAATGAACGTTGCTTTATGTCACAAACATGTGCGACCACTTTATGAAGTCCCGTTTTTGAAATATACACAAAGATTCATAGTTTTAAATACTGTAACGCCCATATTAGCACCAGAGGTGATTTTCGATCACCAGGTACGTGCATACACATAAAACCAGTAGCTTCAATCGATTGCATCGATAGTCTGTTTTACGCAGGTCCGGCTGCCGGGACGCCTGCGCATGCGCGGTGCCTGCATTCCCAGCCTAATGATGGCGGCTTCAGCGACTCGTTTTGCGTTACCCCGGTTATCGGCTGCCTTGGCCTCTGCCCAACGCCGGGGCTGCTCTGTGTTTGCTGTAGCATCCAGATGCAGTGATATCTTGAAATTAGAAGCTCAGTGTTGCCGGTACCGAGGCGGCGTGACATGCGGCGGATCTCGTGACGTCCTGACATTGAGAGGCTTGTCCGGTAAGAGGAATCTCCGGCCAGCAGCGGCCTGACACTCAGTGTCAGCTTTACCGATATGCACCTGGCCTGGAGGGTCAGATATTACTGTGACAGTTTAGTAAACGAGATGATCATCTTTTAGTGAAGCGCACTGTGTACTGCGGGGTGCAGCGAGCGAATTGGCCCTGTATACGCCACTGCAACGCATTACAATTTGTAGCTCTGTACTGTCTGTTTATTTTTCTTATTGGCTAATGGTGTATGATAGAGAAACACCTGATCGTAAGCACCGATATGTCTCGACAAGACCACATCATTCCCAAATTCGAGGGCGCTGCGAGCGGATCCAATCCGCCGACCCGCTAGAAATTTCCATGTGCTCCTTGCTGACCTTGAGGACGCTTTAAACTGCCTAGTCCGATTCGGCGTAGGAGGATAAGTTCGTTCACATATAATATTTGCGCCAGTCAATTTGACGTTGTGCTCAATCTGTTGTACCGTTTCATTATGGATAACTGGGCTACTAATGGCGTCTACGGTGTCGGAGTGCATGTGAGAGAATAACATTGTTATTTCACCCATCAGTAAATATCCGAATAAGTTTACACTTTGTGTAATCGTATCAGTATGTCCTATGGTTGAAGCTGCATTGATCGATGAAGGTCCAGTAAACACGAGTGCGATCCTGTCACAAGCATGTGGGTGACAGACTTCTCATAGCGCTGCGGTGTTTGCGTGTGGCATTGCAGCAGTCCTTTATAATCCATGCGTTAGATGCCGATCCACATGCCTTGCCTGCAGGTAAAGGGCTCCATGCCATCAGCACGCACTGCTTCCACACCAGCGCCTCACATGCAAACAAGCAGGACTATTACCAGGTGCTGGGGGTGCCGCGCTCTGCCACGCAGAAGGAGATCAAGAAAGCGTACTACCAGGTGAGGGCCTCCGCAGTGTGTAATGCGCAACCTATGGCGGCAACTGAACGCTAACTCAATCATGGTAAGTTTATCATGTCAGATATGAGCATGGCGGTTCAATAAGTGAGATGATAACTTACTTTATAAGTCAGTTTATATCCAGAGCTTCCAGCTCTGTTTTACCCTACAGCAGTTAAGATAGTCACTTCCCTCAAGGGTCCAACAGTCAGCCCCCCAAGGGCCTGGACATGTGGATCTGAACCTTGTGTTTTTATACCGTCTCCTTTCAAGATGGCCAAGAAGTACCACCCAGACACCAACAAAGATGATCCCAAAGCCAAGGAGAAGTTTGCCCAGTTAGCTGAAGCCTATGAGGTGAGGTGGTGCTCAGGTTAGGGTGGGTCTAGGGGTAGGGAACACACTGTCACTGACTGGGGCGTGCTCACACATTTCATTCAATATCATAATTTATTTGCCATGAATTAAGTTTATTTCTTATATATTTGTTTTGGCATTAAACTCATCTTAATCTTAGTGTACTTTGTAAATATCAGATTTACGTGAAGTTTGTCATTTGACATCAAAGTATATGCGTTTTGTAATGTTTGGAACACTTGCAGAAACATTCTAAAAGTACATAGTAAGCAATGGTGGCAGTTTGTTTTGATCCCAGATATGTAATCACCAAAGTCTTGCCTACATGAAGGTGACTAAATGGTGTATTAGCAACATTCAGTTGGATAAATAAATAAGAAAAACCAAACTCGTGTCACTATTTCTGGACTCCTCCCATTGAATATGTAGCAACTTTCATGTGTATGCATGAGCCATTCACACCTGGCCACATCCCCCCCCCCCTTTTATGGCGCTGCTGGGGATGTATCTGGATCGCGTTTCACAGCTGCACTGCTCATCTAATTACCATGCGAATGCGATTTGAATATGCGGAAATGGAGCTATTTAGAATGCGAATAGCGATCTTCAGGTGCGGGCGGTACTACACACCCCCCATGCAGGTAAAACAAAGAAAGGTGACATGGTTTAATTTTTTTGCTAATTTAACCAAATTTTTAAAACTTTAATATTTCTGACAATCGACGTTTCGAAAAGACAGATTACGGATTTAGTCAGCATTTTTTTCATGTTTCTACAAAAAGATTTCAGCGAGTTATTAACTGAAATACACGAGAAATGCATCGCCGACGACTCCAGAGGGTTAAACTGCCATGGAGAAAAGTTGTGAGTGTGAGCTAGTCTGCCTTTGGTAACTGCAGAAAACGGTCTGTAAATGGGGCTGCTGTGGAATGTTCTGGTCTCTTTGGCATCGCACAGGTGCTGAGCGACGAGGTGAAGAGGAAGCAGTACGACACGTACGGCTCGGCTGGCTTCGACCCGGGCCAGGCTGGCACTGGCCAGCAGCAGTACTGGAGGGGAGGGGCCACCCTCGACCCGGAGGAGCTCTTTCGGAAGATCTTCGGGGAATTCTCTGGAGGTCGCGGATTCAGTGACTTCGGAGATTTCAACTCCATTTTCCACCAGCAGCAAGAGGTTGGCAACTTGTCTTCCTCCCTTCTGAGGGAGTCTGATTACCGCAGATGTGTTTCTGTTACTGGGATATAGTAGCAAAGTGGCTGGCTAGGGATTGGCACATTGGAGGCTAACCTTCAGAGTTATTGCTGTCTTTAATTGATCATCGTCAAAGTCCGTGTTGCAGTCTGTGTCCTGCACAGATGTATCTGCATGCTGGATGTGTCTCTACTTTATCTTCTGCCCTCAGTACGTGATGGAGCTGACGTTCACACAGGCGGCTAAAGGTGTCAACAAGGAGATCACCATCAGCCTGGAGGACACCTGCCAGCGATGCGATGGGCGGGGCCACGAGCCCGGTACAAAGGCCCAGCGCTGCCTGCAGTGTAACGGGAGCGGCATGGTGAGCCCCGCCCCCACCCTGAGTGGGCTGAACCATTTCTCCTACACAGGAGTCTGCCACTGTAGGTGACATGGTTGATGTGTTTCTACTGATTACCTGCGGGAGGTATGTGAATCTTCGGCTTAGGGGCCATTACCGGAAGGTTACCAGCTCAAATCTCAGCTGAGTGATGTCACAGGGCCCTTGAGTGATGTCACAGGGCCCTTGAGTGATGTCACCGTTAGGGCCCTTGAGTGATGTCACCGTTAGGGCCCTTGAGCAAGGCCCTTATCCCCCAATTATTCCAGCGACTGGCTGACCTAGTCCTCCAGGCTCTCTGGCTGACCAGGCTCCCTACTTATATATCACTTTGGTTAACAGCATCTGTTAAATCAATAAAATGTCAACCTATTCAGATACGGTATGCAGATGATGCATAAACTGCACGCGCAGTCCTACCGATTGCGATCTTGCTCAGTATTATGTTGCCCCCCCTGAAGTCTTGCATCTGTATATGGGTGTCAATGTCACTCGCAGGAGACTGTGAACACTGGTCCCTTCGTGATGCGCTCTACGTGCCGGCGCTGCGGTGGGCGGGGCTCTGTGATCACCTCGCCCTGCGTGGCATGCCAAGGGACGGGCCAGACCAAACAGAGGCGCACGGTCATGGTGCCGGTCCCCGCAGGTGAACCTTCGCCGGGGGCCGCAGTCCAGTTCACCCATGCCCCCATGCCCCCTCCTTCAGGTCTGTGATGAAGCGGTGTTTTTCTCTGTATCTTACTGCAGGCGTGGAGGACGGACAGACAGTCCGGATGCCCATAGGAAAAAAGGAGATCTTCATCACGTTCCGGGTCAGTTTCCTGTCATTTTCTGACACAGATTTGCCATGAAATGTCCAGATAATGTATCTAGTCCAGTCGATCCAATATATTATTTAAAAATTCTGACCTTATCAGTAACTGTTGAAGCAGTTTGTTGAAATTATTTCAGATAATTAGATGGCTAAGTGCAGTTGAATTGGACCTTGCATTTTAGCAAAATACGTGCCGAATACTGCTATTTTTTGTGAGCTGTATGTGTTTGTCTCTTTGCATTTTACAGTGCTACACTGCAGTATATGAGTATAACCACTGGTTATATCTGAGCTATAATGCTCGCTAGTGGCTGTGCCGTGGATCACGATTGGCCGATTAATTCCTGGCCTTGGTTTAACACACTGTGATTGGTTCCCTCCAGGTGCAGAAGAGCCCAGTGTTCAGGCGGGATGGGTCGGACATCCACTCGGACGTCATGATCTCTGTGGCCCAAGCCATCTTGGGAGGCACTATAAGGGCACAGGGGCTCTACGAGACTGTCAACCTGGCGGTGAGCAGGTCCCCCCCCCCCACCGACCTCCCCGCACCTGCACAGCACCACTGAGACTGTTGATGGACAATCTTCAGGTGTTGGGGGAGGAATTTCTGTAGCTCAGTTCACCACAGATGTTTTTGCAGAATTCTTCTGCTCGCTTAAGAATAATCCTGCATAATAAGCCGGTGTCACATCAGTCACGCCTCCTTAATGGTAGGTTTAAAGGTAGGAAAGCACAGCGTGTCTATCCTCCCTCTGCTTCCACAGATCCCAGCTGGTGTCCAGTCTGACCAGCAGATCCGGCTCGCTGGGAAGGGGATCGCGCGAATCAACAGCTATGGTTATGGAGACCATTACATCCGCTTCAAGATCCGAGTCCCAAAGTAAGTCGGTCGTGGATCCGTTCGGGTTACTCAAATTCGTAGCTTTGTAATAGAATCGTACTAGATTGGAAGGTATTCGGTTACTTGGTCATTTGCTTAAAGTGAGCGGTTTGTGACGTGAAAGTGCTCTCATGATGAACTAATGGGTGGGAGAGAATGATATTGGCAGTCAGGGAGAAATGGCCGATCACCCGGAAATGCGATCGGAAAACTGAGGTTTTGTGGGAGCTACCATGAAGTCAGAATAGCTGTGAAGAGCCTGCCTGCTTATTCAGGGCAGATCCATGGAACATGGGGGGTTCCTACTCTGCTTAGTTCTTCTTCCTTTATTCCTTCTTTCGTTGTGCAGGACCCTGACAGACAGACAGAGGGCTCTGCTCATGAGCTATGCCGAGGAGGAGACGGACGTAGACGGGACGGTCAATGGCGTCACCGCCACTACTGCAGGTGGGCTGATGGAGCCAGGCGCATGCACGCACACACGCACGCACGCACGCGCACACACACACACACACACACACACACACGCACGCACACGCTTAGTGCAGGAATGTGGCCATTCCACTAATGCAGTTTGCTCTCTTGTGCTGCCTTGCACTCTGGCTGATCGCATACTGGTTTGTGTCCAGGTGGGGGCAGGAGTGGTCAACAATCTGAGGGAGGGCACAGCCAGCAAGAAGGGGGCTTCTTCTCCAAATTAAAGAAAATGTTTAGTTCCTGACAGCCATAACCCAGGTCCGTGGCCCTTCCTTTGTCACTAAAAAGAAATTAAGGCACAGATTTTTATTGTGCTACCTTGTGGCTGCTTCCTGGCTTGCTGCTGTCTGGTCCAATCATGCTGTGTCACGGTCACATGACCACAGTAGGCAGGGCTTTTTTTGAGAGCCATCATGCTGTAGAGGCTCAGTTCCTGCAGTACTTGGCAGTAGGGAAAACTGACACCTTGAGGGTTTCTTACACCAGGCCTGTTTTATTCTAGCCTTCTTATCCAATTTTTATTTCTTGCAACTTCAGTGGCAACAGTAAGTTCTCTTGCGTGCCACTGGTCGTGGTTAAAGGGACTTAGTGGACTGATGGGGGTTGCTTTGTCCCTCCAGGCAAAAGATCCGCTGGAAATTAACAGTTGCAACATTCAGCTGCCCTCCAGAACCATCTCTGGGCTCCACCACCAGCTCCAGGTCCTGCACACTGAAACCCTTTTTTTCTGCAGTAAGAGATTTCCCTGCTCTTCTCTGTTTGTGCTCATCTATTTCAGTGGGTGTGAGCTGACACCTTTTCTCCCCTTGAGAATGAGGCACTTTCAGCGCTCAGAGTAGAAAGCATCTTTGTCTGTCTCAAGTGTCTTTCATAATGACGAAGCACTTTCAGCCTCTCACACTGCTTCCATTACACTTCACACAAAAGCCAAACCTCAGAGGTCCCGGTTGCTCAGTGCTCATCCCTGCTCACATGACACAGACACGCACTCAGTCGCCTCCCAGGACTCGATTCCAGCTGCTCTTTAAACAATATTGATTTGATTGATCGAATTCATCTGGAAGAACTATTGTTTCTCTGGTATCATACTGTAAATAGGATTAACTGTTTATCTGAACATGTACTGATGTCAATAATAAAACTGGCGTAAATGAGAAGATGCAGCTCATTGCTCTCTACCTGTGACCAATGTCGGTGGGGGCGGGTTCATCTTTATACAAATTTCTCATTCTCACTTCTGCATCCATCTGTCAGTCCATCCTCTCATCACCATGCGGCTTGTCCGACAGTCACAGGCAAAACACAAGAAACAGCAAAGGAAAATGCAATCAACTTTTCTTTTATTGCCAGCACAATGGACCTTTTCTGTTTTTGATAAGCTACTTCTCCACAGGAGAAAGCTACCCCGTTACTGACTTTAGAGCTCCTGCTGATCTCGGCACAGGCAAACCTGACTCCTTAACGTATCCATGCTCCCTGCCAGTGGAGCTGGTCAGTCACAAGGAGATACTGACTGCTTACCTGACGTTTGCAGTAACACTGCTATTCATGAAAAACAAATTCATATTACATAGTGTTTAGATTGAGTATTTGAAAGCCAGATTTTTATATGGTAATCTATGTGCTATACACTCACATCCTACATTGCCCATCCCTCAGTTACTACTCCCATGGCCCATCCTATGGATGCTGTGTGTGCTATACACTCACATCCTATATCACCCATCTCACACAATAACTGCTCCCATAGCCCCATAGAACCTTAGCTTCAAAGTAACTGCTCCAATAGAGCCATATGGATACCAGCTGCATGCGCAGCTTCTGAATGACTTTGTAAGGTCAGTTAATTCTTTGGCTATTAATCATCCTGGATGGCCATCTTGCCCATTCCTGTCTGGGGAGCAGTAAAACAGGTTCCACAGCCTCCAGTCTTCCATCTCCCCTCCTAGTGCCTGAGCCGGTCGCACAAGACGACCAGGATGGGAGGCAGCCTCTGTCCACAGAAACTCTTCTTAGCCCTTCAAGGTGACCAGATTGGATGTTCCAGAGATCATGTGACTGCCATGGACCTGTCAGCACTGACATACTCAAGTCTCCCCTCACATGAGACAATGGAGACAAAACAAAATGACCATAGGACATAAACAATGTACCATTCATTAGTTGCGAGTATAATCTCTATTCCATTTTTATTGTACATTCCAAAAATAAATTAAAAGTTAAACCTCACAGAAAGCTCTTGCATATGAAACGGAACAATTTTCAATAAAGTACAACATGAACCAATTAATCACAGGACTGGACAGGCAGATGTCTGCAGCTTACACACGCTGAGGTGGTCAGCGCCATATTGAATACAAATGACAGCCTAAAGGAATCCCCACCCAACATCAGAAAGATTATCTTCTGCATCAGTGACATCTACCATTAATACTGCAAAGAACTTGTCACAATTCAGGCTAAATCATTTCAATAAATAGATCATACTGTAGACTCACCCAAAAAAAACATGTAGCACTGCAGACTCAGCAACTGAATTCAATGAATCTTACTTTGCGACCACTTGGCTTGAGGATTCCAAAACAGAACGATTGTAGGTCCAGCGTGTATCACTGCCCAACTCGGTACTTATACTGACTCAGGCTGCCAGTAATGAACCAAATGCACTCCTGCTGTTAAAGCTTCCATTTGACCTGATGAAAAATTCCTGGTAGTAATCCTATTTGATCCCAAGACATCCTAAAATTGGTCTAACACACCAAATGCTACAGTTTCAAAAGCATGTGATCTGCGGTTTTATCTACTGGTCCATGGTAAAGGTTCCTACATCATACCTTTGCATTTCTTCCTGGTAAAAGCAGCACAGAGTAGTTATTGATGTGCATGCATAGCACTGTCTGCAAGAATGAGCTTGTCAGGACTGGCGCAGTGCTGCAGCTAAGACTTCTGTCTTCCCAAGCTAGCAGGGAACCCATCCGGGTTCTTAAAGGCTGTCATCACAGGGTCATTTTATTGCACACGCTTTATTAGAAAGCTCAAGCTAATTTAAAAAAAAAAAAAAAAAGGGATTTAGAAAAAACAAACAGACAAGATGAAAAACCGAACCATAATGGAAAGACCCTCCAAAAGATTATGCTGATTATGGGAATTTAAGCAACAGCTTAAAAATAAGTGTATAGTAAATGTCAAACACAGCACACTACGCTTTCTAAATGGAACCGTACGAACTTCACAAAGGATCGTTCCTCTGTGAGGTACTGAAGATCTAAGCTGTGATAAAACTGCGGGAAAAAAACACTGTCCAGACAGACTAAAAACAAGGATGGAGACACAAAGTACAAGAACATGCAGACAATGCGTGTCGTTGGTGGATTCGGGTCCAAGCAGCCACAAGGCCCCCAGTCTCAGCCTCCCCATCCACCTTCCGAATGTTCTACCGGCTGTTACTTGGTCACGCCCAATCACATGAAGTACCATGCGACCAATCCGGCGACAACCGCCACCCAGGTAGCCAGCATGACCTGGCCGGTAGGGTGCCTGAGCAGCGCCTTGGCCATTTGACAGGCGTAGCTCGTACCTCCACAGGCTGCTACATGTGGAGAAGGAGAACAGGTGAGCACAGAGAAAACTCCCCCATGACTGAAAAAGCCTCTGTTTTATTCATATTCAATTCAAGACGAAACTGCACCCCACACAAGCTCCCAGTGCCCAGGCTACGGACGAGAGTCGTGTCCTAAGTCTGTCTTTAAGTCGAACGTGTAGCTATATCAGAATATGGTTCATATTTAGCATGTTAGTTAAAAGTTGGTCTTTGTATACAGTATTTATTTTATCTTTCTAAGTATATAAAACACTTAGGATATACTGACCTGAGCCTATTGCAATGTGTCTTTAAGATGCATAAATGAAGCCAACTTATGCATTGTGGGTGTGACGTTCATTTACAAAGAGTGCCGTAATAAAAATGGATCTATTAAATACTTTACGGAGTCCTCAGTAATACAACGGAGCTGACAAACCGCTGAAGCCATTCAATGCTTCACAAATGTCAAAATAGTGCATGCTCGTTATTAAAAGCTATTGTGTTTAACAGAAATTTTGAATAGAATCGGCTTTATGGCAAGTCCGTTCACATGTATGAATTGTCCGTACGTGTAGTAATGCTGATGTTGCATGTGTCAGTTATCCCAGAGAAACCTAAGTTACACAATTTTGCATCCTTACCCATTTTGGCTGCATAGTAGGGGCACTTGCTAATGTCTCCTTGCATGTCGCCATGGGCAGGGACGGTCCCATCAGCAGAATCGTCTGGAAGAGTTTTCCGCACCTCCTCTAGCTCTGCAAACACCTGGAAGAAACATACAAGAACTGAATACAGCTTAACTTAGTGTGCAGTGTAATGAAACTTGGCTGTCATATGACACGTTATCTTAATGTCTTCGCTCCCTCCAGGATGCTGACATTAACACCGGTTCAGATCCACAATATCTGACGTCATAACAACACTGAGGCAGTGACCTAAATGCTATCATCCTCCTTGAATCCATAAAGAGTAATCAGCCGTGGATTCGGTCAAATAAGTGCAAAATGTTTAGGCAGCAATTTAATTTTTGCCACTATGTAAATCCAGGAGATAATATCTGCCTTCTTGGCAATGAAATCCACAAGCATGAGCATCACCCATCAAAATGACGCATCATCGATCCTGCGCATCAGTGACCAAAATACAAAAAGTAAAAATGCGACACTGTGCATCTCACCTCCAAGTTGAACTGGAAGGCCCGGTTGGCCTCAGCTACCACCCTCTCCTTGGTGGCCGTATCCAGGTCCAGCTCGTTCATGCGACTACGGTACAGCTGCTTGAAGGTCTTGGCGTTGTGGATGGCATCGAACTGGTAGAAGTTCAGCCCCTCCCCCGTGGGGGGCAGTTTGAGGGCCCGCTGGGCCACCTTACGCAGAACCTGGCCGCCGGACAGGTCGCCCATGTAGCGAGTATAGGCATGAGCCACCAGCAGCACCGGGTCGGAGGTGCCCACCTCGTGGATGCGCTCCACGTAGTGCTGTGTAGCCGGCGAGCAGCTTATGGTCCGCTCCCAGTCTTCCCCGTAAAAATACTCAAGGTCACGGGCCAGTGCCTGGTGCCGGTGCAGCTCAGTAGGGAAGTAGAGTGGGGCGAACTGGGGATGGTCCTTATTCCGCTCTATCTCCTCCTCCATGGCCGTATAGGTGTAGTACAGCGCTACAGCCCCCAGCTGGCAAAGACAAGAAGGTGCATGCAGAGAAACATCGAGAGGCTGGTGATTATATTGTGATGTGGTATCGTGTATCCCTACATAACACCTACTACCGGCTTACTAGACCGGGGGGGGGTTCTCCTGATGAACACTCCAGATCACGTGCCTTTGAATAACAATGAATGTCAGGGAAGCTGAAGAACCACACTACTGCCAGCAGAACACATTTTCTGATTCTAAGCTCACGAGTTTGGAACATGAGCAGGACACTTATGCAAATCTCAGGTTGAAACTAGTTCAAACGCAGGTAAACTAATACCGTGTACTAACCTTAAAGATCTCCCTCGGAATTCGTCCCCGGAGAAAGTCTTTCACAAACGCGGAGTTCTCCGCCTTATCGTGGGACTCCTTGGTGCCCGCTGCCAACATCTCCGACAGGTCCTCAGGGCTACGGTAGGAGCTCTGTTAAAGCACACGCTGCACATCCCCACCCCGATAATCCACACACACACACCGCGGCACGTTACAAATGTCATTACCTGAGAGCATCATCCACCTCTCTCTCCTCGTACACCGCCCCATTGCTCGCTACCGAGTCCTTCCCAGAATCCTCTCTGTTTTCCCCAGGCATCATTTCTGTCTGGATCCGCTGTCACCAGCGTCTGAATTCACCTGTGACAGTAATCCGTTCTCAGGCAGGGACTCTTTCCTCGTTTATCACCTCAAGCAGCAGTTTCTGCTCAGCACAGCTGCTTCGGTTTATAAAACTGCAAAAGATCAAAAGCTATGACACAAACAAGCAACCAGGTTTAACTTCTTCGAAAATCCTGCTCTACATCTTGCCAAATAATTTCACAGTTTCACAAGCGCGATTGTAGACATTTATCTGGTTGGCGATATGTTGTTTTTTTCTTCAAATGTAAACTTCCTTTAATGCGACATAATTTTTTTTTACACAATGACAACAGATCCATCGCTGTTGCTGTCATTAATCAGGAGCGCTGTCAGATTGAAACAGGACGGTACCGGGGGCTGTAAATGACAAATCTGTTTTATTGAAGTTTTACTAAAGTTAAACATCTAATAGTGATTTGCTTTACTGCCAGAAGAAAATGAATTAGTTGACTTCATATCACCCACAAAACGATGCCTACAACTCAAACTGTAAACTAACAACAAGCCGAGCCTGTGCGCAGTCATACTGTGAGGGTTTGTTGCTGTTATTGTTCATAGCCTGTGCCAGTCCTTCTCTCGGTCAAACTGCTGGCACCGAGCCGCAGTCCAAAGAGGATAACGTGCGTGACTATTCCAGGCACTGATAGAGATCTGACAGTGACAACAACGCACGCACTCATGCACTCGGAGAGTAACAGTGAACAACAACAACAACAAAGCCAAATAAAGCAACTGCGTGTGAATCGGGCTGTTCAGGCGCCGTCATTCCGGCGTTTGATCTGCACTTCTGTCCCGTCGCCTTTAGGCATAATAATGCCATGTTTCCAAATGCACTGCTCCGTTAAAACCCATCAAGAGTGAATCAGTGTATACCCGAACTAAGCAAAACTGCTACAACATACTATTCTACAGAATATTATGTACGTTTATTTCAATGATTTCGGCATAGAACCATCTTCTGCTTCATCGTGTCGTCGGGCTGCAGGTAATCCCTACTCACCGTACTGCGCATCTACAGCAAAGCAGCTATACTGACAATGGAAGAAATACAATCGGACACTTTTAATTTAAATGTATTGCCTAATTTTATACGCTTTGGATGTAAAGTACAGCCATCGTCCCAGATGGCAGATCAGTAAAAAACAACCTTGTATTGTAATGTAACGGTCACGAACAGTTGTAATGTTCGCTGCTACATCGCAGCCTGTGAATGTTTATCCTCCTTTTAGATAAGGGCCTCATAACAGAGCTAACGGAGCTAGCTCATAGCCCCAGAAGTAGCCTCACAAGTAGCCTCACAATCAGCAACAACAGAGAAATCCGAGATGAAGAGAACTGCAGTAATCTCGAAGCATTTATTTATCCTGCGGATTCCCTGAGATTAATTAATTCCGGTTGCTGCTAATAGTCAAAACAAAGTTATGTTATTTTATTGGTAACAAAGATCTTCTGACCTTGTACAGTAAACTGCGTCGTCCGGCAGAGCGCGATTCTTCCCGGGGACCGTCCGCACCAAAACAGGAAGTGCTGGCTCGCGGCTGCGGGCGCGCGACCACGTGCTCTTCCTCTTATGGGATGAGACCACGTGTTCGGTGGGAATGTCGCGACAGGATAGCATTGGTGGCGTGGTTTGGGTGGCGTTTATTAAAAACGTACACTTTTAGATAATATAGCATATGCAAATATATGGAAATTAATGTATTCGAATTTATTTCAATTGTTTTTAAGTCATTATGTTTGTAGTTCAATAAAAAAAAATAAAAACATGAATACTACATTAAATGAAAACGTAAAATCATCATGATTAGTAAGGCAAAACCACAGATGATGACATATTTTCTATTGCCTCTATGTCACATGTCCACTGATAGCAGAGCAGTTGTGACACAGTTGGACAGTTCCAGCTAACATCAACATGAGAGGAATGGTGCTCTTGCTGGGCACCAGTCAGTCTGTTGCAAGGTTAGCTGTGGTTTAGAAGCAGGGATTCCCAAAGCCAACCTGAGCCTGCAGATCTTTGATCTCTTGAAGAAGTGTCTCTTTCTGTAAATTCAGCTGGGCGAGACAAGAGAATTAAAAGTGAATTTAAGAAGTATGGCCTGCAATACATCTTAGGAGCTACAAGTTAACCTGCAAACAGGAGCAGAAGGTCTTACCTTCATGGCGTATTTATAGGTCTGCTCTGCCTCAAGCTGTCTTCCTGTCTGAGAGGGAAATGCAGGGTGGAGGGGGGCAGTTGCACAGGAGAGAGTTTGACATGGGGGGGAGGCTACAACTTTATCATTTAAGTACAAAGGTCCATTTATTGGGGGGATGAATGAAGCCAATTTAAATACTGGATGGTCCATGTCCCACCCCACCCCCCCCAGTGGGGCACCCAATTTCAGTCATGCTCAGGTAGTGCACTGCAATTCAGATCTGATGGGAATCCACATTTTACATAATTTGTGATGCTAGAAATGCAGCAATGTAACCTCCACCACCCAGTACAGAAAAGGAGGCACGGAAACGGACCTGCAGGCAGACCAGGGACAGGTAACCCCACACCTCGGCGTCGGTGTTGTTTAAGGCGTTGGCCTCTGTCAGGGCATCCTCTGCCTCAGTCAGCTCTCCCAGCTGCTTGACACACAGGCACATACTGTACTGACACACCTTCTCAGTCTGACCGGTGGCCAGTGTGTACAGCACCACACACATCAGTCATGTAGTCTCACTTCCCGCTTGTGCAGTTTCACCTTAATGGCATCTCTGTGACGTGTGGCGGTTTGGGAAAGCCGATTCACATCTAAGTCTATTGTTATTGTAAGCGTGGAAACATATGAGCGTAGTGGTTGTGTGTGTCTGTGTGTCTTTTTTTTTTTTTTGGGGGGGGGGTTATATATATATTATTTGCGCCCCAATGTGATAAAAACCTGTTACTTTAACATTGTAGGGACCATTTTTTTTGGTTCCCACAAGGGGAAATGAATTTTATAAAAATACGTGACTGCAATCAAAAAACTAAAAATGCCAAACGTCTTGTTTGGTTACTTATAGTTATGGTTAGGGCTGGGTAGGGGTTACGGTTGTCAATGTTGGGATTAGAGTTTTCCCCATAGAACTAAATGGATGGTCCCCACAAAGATATGAATGAATACAAACTGTGTCTGTGTATATGCATGTGTGTGTCTATGTGTGTGTGCATATCCTTGTGCAATAAGATAATTATCAGCTCATAAGACATAGACATAAGAGTATATCAGAGTGACTGAGATGCTATGTAATCATTGCATTTCTCCTGTGCAGAATTAGTGCAGAATTAGTGCACAGTATTCTGTAACATAATAGAAAACGTTCACAGAGAAACAGAGCCATGCAGCCATACAGTTATATTAGACCCTAATTTACTCAGTAGGTGTGTGAACTGCGGTTACCCGGTAACAGGCAGCACCCACACCCAGCCAGGAGAGACAGGAGGCGGAGCTCTTACAGGCCTGCAGGTATGTGATTTTGGCTTTTTCAAACTGCGTGAAGGAAGCAATGAAAAAAATCCTGGTAAGAAGTAACAGAAAGACAGAGACATGCCCATATTCTTAACCAAAGACTGCGGTGCCTGTGGTATAGAAATCTTCACTGCGTCCTCTTTAAGATAATAAAATGAGTCTTTTCAATATCAGTTACAATATTGTTTAACTTCCATTATCTCATGAATGAATTTCATACCTGACCAGTGCTCCCTGCCCCGGCAGAGTGTCTCACCTGCTTTCCTTGCAGGTAGATTTGCCCCAGACGCAGGTAGACGGTGTGTGGGTCTGCAGCATCCTTCACAAAGTCCAAAGTTCTCTCGTAGCACTCCTGGGCCTGGCTGTAGTTCCCCTTCAGGTAGTGCAGGTGGCCAAGCCACGCCCACGTATCCGGACTCTGCTCAAAGACTCATTATTATTTCACTGGATTTCAAGTAACATATTAGCACGAGTTAAAGACTAAAATGTAGTATAATGAGTTAAAAATAAACCTCTATGTTACTAACCTTGCTGCTTTGGGTCTAAATGCCCATGTTGGCTTGGAGGCCGTAAAGACGGTTAACACCTTGTTCTTTCACCCCACATGCTTCACCAAGTGCAGTAACATACAATTATATACAATATCCCATCAGCAAGAGAAAAAAACCCTAGAGCTTATCGACAATCTTCGGAGAAGGGGAGGGGGCGGGTCAAGGAGCCACTATCAACATGTGGGAGACTCCCGGAACTTCCGGAAGGGCTGGGATGTCTGTTGTAGGCACCTGCCAGCGCGAAGTGTTGCCGCATGAAGAGAGGAGATGTAGAGATACGACGATGTTGTTGATGGGTACCTCGATGTCGTCCTTCATCGCCTCCTGAAGACTGGCCTCAGCGCTGCTGAACTCTCCGCTCATCAGCTGCAGTCTGGCCAGGGCAAGGTGGTAGGCACACCTAGGCCCACCCCCAGGACACAGGAGTTCCTGGGCTAGGGCTCTCTGGGCCATCTGTGGCATTTCAGAATGAGGAGATATGGGCCATGGATGGAGAACACTGATGGGGCTATGGTGTTTGTATCACTGTGGGTTGATCACTGACCTGCAGTGCATTGATCTCCAGCAAGAAGTGTGTTGTCTCCATGTAGATGGAGGTGCTGGGCTTGAGAGGGGTACACAGAGGTTGGGGGGTGCTGGGTTTTTGGCCAGGAGTCACAGCTCTGATGCCCTGGATGCTTTGGGGCTTCTCTCCATCTCCTTCTACACAGATAAAGGAAATGACATCACAGGCCTTGTGACATCATGAGCGTATAACCCAGCCCACCCTATACCTGCCCTGCTCACCAGCTGTGATGGTGGGGGAGTCACATGACCCTGACTCTTGCTCCTCCTGCACCTTGGCCCCAAACTCCCGCTCAGCTGGTCTGGTTCCAGCTATGGCCGCCCTCAGCTGTGCATTGGCCTCCAGAAAGGCCATCTCAGCTTGGATGGTGTCCTCCTGTCCTTCGTAGAATAGGCCTGGCCCAAGTTATCGATTCACAACAGTCATATGCAACGGTCATGTTCACGTAAGTGATAACGCAATGAATTCTGTGTAATATTGTCATGTAAATATATTAACAATAACACAAATCAATTTGAAATACGGAGAACTAATGAAGGTCACGTTTTATGTTACGGTAATGATGCTAATGAAGACATTGTAACCTTGTGCTAGACAATAATTATTATTCCATTTTGGGAAATTATCGTTTCTCCTCTCTCTATCCCATCTTGCTCTCCGTGAGACACACAGACAGATACACAGGTGAGACTGAGGGTGGAGGTCACAACGCAGGGTCAGCCAGCATACAACACCCCTGGAACTGGGGGCTTAAGGTCCATGCTCAAGGACACACAGACAAGTTAGTGAGGCTAGGGCTCAAACCGTGACCTTCCGATTACAGGAATAGAGGCTGAGCTAACAGTGTCCGAATGGAAGACGGACGGACGGACGGACTGATTGATTGATTGATTGATTGATTGTGCCCTCGTAGCCATGCCAGCAGACAATCTCACCGGACAGAGTCCAGGCCACCACACTGGTAGGATCCACACACGTTGCGCCCTCCATGTAGATCTGTGCTTCCTCGGTGCGACCTGCCATCTCGGCCAGGATGCCGCACATCAGCAGGCTGCAGGCATGACGAGAACCACAGAGACAGCGTCCCTCCTTTTAACAGCTTTTAATTGATCACTTGATATATTATTCAATTAGACAGATCAATGGAGAATCTGTCTTGGACAGATAATGTGCTTTGGCATCTGAAGTCATTGACTCGTTCTCTACGCCACACCTGGGAAGGTGCACTGGACTGATGGACACTGCTTCTCGAAAGCATTCCTCTGCTTTCAAGTAGTCTCTGGTCAACATGTGGAACACTCCATAGTCAAACCAGTGCTCAGGGTTCCTCTGGTCTCGGGCCAGACGCTGAGTCCATTGAGAAAACCATAAAGAATAGGAAAGAACTGAAGGTTACTGAGAATCGTGGCCGTGTTTTACTCAGGTGATTATAGGTGCAAATAAAAAGGTCTATTGATGGGTGCCAGTTAGAATTCTGAATTAGGAATATTTGTGGATCTCCTACTCCTACGTACCGCTAGATGTGACACCAAGTTTTGCTTAAAAGCATTAGATGTACTTGGACACGGAAAGTAAGTAATGTGATTTGGGATAGTAATTACTGTAGAGCACCAGCAGAAAGTGGCCTGTGAGTCTGGTACCTCTTGGTAGAAGGTGGCCGCTAGCTGGTAGTCCTGGTTTAGCTGGGCTTCTCGGGCGAAATGTCCGAGCTGAGTGCAGTCTACCTGGGAGGGAGGCGGGTCATCCTGGGGGTCCGCCAAGAAAGTCTGTGTGGAAGAAGAGACAGGAGAACATGTCATGCATGACAGGGGCATGACAGAGAGGGTCACACGCAAAGAAGAAGGAATGGAAGTCGATTAAGACAAAATGCCAGTGAGAAACGAGAGAGGAAAAGAGACCTAGCACCTCGTCACGATGACCTGCTGGAGGGGAGCAGAGATGCAAGGTTATCAGAGCTGAGCTGAGAATGCTCTGTAGAGCCACGTGGCTGTGAATGGCTGACCTTATTGAGTGCAACGTGCATCTCGTCCACCAAGAAAACGTAGAGCTGGCTCAAGAAGGTCTGCAGCTGCTCCTGGTCCCTGAAGGGCTCCGTACGCAGCATCCTCTCTCTTACGATCCGCACCACAGAGTTCTGTCCACACAGAGGCGCACACATGCACGCACACGCATACAGATACATGCATCAGTATACATAGACGCGAAGCATTCTGAGAAATCACAGACCATAAACAGACCATTTGTGATGCCACATTGTAACCGTTAAATGGAACCGCAGCTCGGCACGGTTCCTCACCTTCAGCTGCTCCTTGAAGGCAAAGTACTTCCCAGAGTAGTTGAGCTCCCCAATGAACTGAGTCTTCCGCTCTTCCTGGGTAGTTGGGTCCAGCTGGTGAGACCCAGATGCCAACGCATGGCCAAATAGCTGCTGGTACTGCTCCAGAAGGAGAGCAGCCACACTGGCAACCTGGTCCTGGTACTGCTGCACTGCCTAGCACATATGGAGCAGATACCAGTGTGTTCTGCTGGCATCTCCTTCCTTGAGGAATGCTTTCACTGTTGCTAACAATCAGTCAAAACTCTAAGAAGTGCTGCATAAAGAAGTGGGGGCTTTTTGATAGTTGTAAAGAGCAGAGGCGGAAAGTTCGGGTCTAGAAAGTTAAAATCCAGACCAAGATTTTGTTTTAAGCAACCAGTTGAGTATAAAGAGTCACAGTCACAGAGTATGCAGCTGGTTGGTTGAAACAAAACCTTGGTCTGGATTTTTACTTTCTGGACCTGAACTAGTCTCCTCTGATAAAGAGTAAGGGGGTTTGCGATTGGGTGTGTTATACCCTCTCTGCCCCAGCTGGTCTGCGGGGGGGCAGAGGCCTGGCTGCAATCAGCTCCCTCACTCTGTAAGAGACACACAGAAAACAACCCCCTCACGCTTGTGATAAATGCATTTCTGTGGTTTTTTTCTGCTCTTCATAACCATGACATCATCATTTATCGAACATCCTGAAATCCCATCCAGGGCGTGTTTGCACTGCTGAAATCAGCCATCTCCATGCTACCTTTTGGCCAGTTCTTCAGGAGGTCTCTTTGGAACCAGGGGTTTTTCCAGGGCAATATCAATCACAATATAGGTTCTGGCCTCAGTGTACATCTAGGACCATAAGGAGAGTGTTGTCATGCTCAACAGTGCCCTCTGTCTGTGTTACTAAGCCATTCCTCACACAAACAGGGTAAAGCAAAGTGCTGGACAAATAGCAAGGTCCTTATTTTAGATCATATTGTGTTCCAAATAATGGGTATTACAGGTGATAATGGACATACTCACACGTGCACATGCACAAATACAAGCCCACCTGACCCTCAACGTTCTCAAGCGTGTCCACATCTGTAGAACTCTCCGGCAGCAGTGACCTTTCCTGAGTCCCTGGCTAACAGACACAGAGATGTGGGGAAACTGCTCTCTGTCCTCTCAAGAAAAGGACTGAGAAAGTCTTCTTGTTGGAACAAAGACAAATAATCATTTACTGGTTCTGTATGTGGATAATCCAGCAAGCATTCTGACTGTCATAGACCTTATTCAGACACAGAAGCAACAGAGGCAACCTCCATGCTCTTATTCTCTCTTAAGCACAGGAGTCTTCAACAAGCAAAATGGGCAGGTAATCGAAAAAGACTGGTAATGGAGTCACTGATCAAACACAATTACAGCGGAATGATTCAATGAGCTGGCAGGACACAGGTAGGGCAGAAGACTCTTCCTGATGAAAGAGACCCTGCTGACAGAAGAGAAACTTTGAATTCAAAACAAACTGTTGAGATTAGAGTGGCTGTAATCATTACCTTATACGATATAGAAGAGGGGACTTATGGGGCAGCTCGAGGGAGTTTTACTTACACAAAAATGTTCTGAGGGCAGAACGAAATATGATTCGTTCAGAGAGATGAGGAGGTGGGTCCAAGCATCTAGAGTAGGCAGGATCAGCCTATCAGATGTCTTTGTCCCCCCTATTCTATATGCTTGCACCCACCTCCTCAACAATATGATTGGTTATCTCTCTGAACCAATCATTTTTCGTTGTGCCTTTAGAATATTTTTGTGTAAGTAAAACTCCCTCAAGCTGTGGGATATATCCTCACCTTTGCATCGCATGCCTAACCCTTAAAGTTTTGACACCACAGCCCTTACCTTTTTAGTGGCCTCCTTGGGCCCTTTTGCTCCCTTGTCTATAATCTTGCCAGAAGCTGTCCTGCACTGTGCAGACCCTGTGGAGGGGGGGGGGCAGGCTCCACCCTGCTGCAGCAGCTGGCGCACGCCCTCCCGCAGGACGCTGGTGCTGCGCTTAGTCTGGGACATCAGGTGTGACATTATCAGTGCAACCAGGCCGAGAGTCCCCCGTCAAAATGTAAAGATATTTTAAAACTATTCTTATTTTCGTCATTTTTGCATTTTTTATACTGGATGGCATCATTTCTGCTATTTATTTTGCAGAGAAAGTTGTACAGAGCCTAGTACTCTGAATAACCTCATCCCAAAAAGTACAGCAAAGACTAACCAAACATTGTCTGTCGGTGCTGATCCCGGCACAGCACCCTTAAATTGGCTTTTTCTATTGGCTTTTGTCTGATCTTACTCTTCAGTCTCTCTAAATATTTTGATAGTGATACTGAAAAACTTGACGCAGCTGATTGTTCCGGAAATCGCGAGAGCCGCACAGATGCCAAACTAAAACAACGTAAGGGCTGCATACATGAGGATCCTAGCTGGTCTCACCTTATCCTGTATGTCCGCCTCATAAAACGGGTGCAATGAGTAAGCGCCATGAACCCGCCTCACACCAGGGTACAGGAGGGGGGCCAGGTCCACGTACGCCACCCCATGGAAGGAGACCTGGGTCTCGTTCTCCACCTGCTGTGCACACACAGACACACACACAGACAGACACACACACACATACACACAGACAGACACACACACACACATACAGACAGACACACACACACACATACAGACAGACACACACATACAGACAGACACACACACGCACATACAGGTTTGTAATTATATCTTTGCAGGGACTCTGTTCATTTCTATGGGGGAAACTCTAATCCCAACTTGACGACCTTAACTCCTACCCCAGGGGTGTCCAATCTTATCCGCAAAGGGCCGGTGTGTATGTGGGTTTTGGGGATAACCTTTAGGTCAGCTGTTAAAACCCAGGTGTGAGGACTCTTCAGCCAATCAGTCCTCTAATTAGTGACATAATTAGGGAGTTGCAATGAAAACCCACATACACACTGGCCCTTTGCGGATAACATTGGACACCCCTGCCCTACCCAGTCCTAAATTTAGCTAAAAGTAACCAAACTAAATATGAGACTTTTGGCATTTTTACTTTTTTGATTGCATTGACAGATCTTTGTGGGGACCTGATCAGGTTTTTATGACACTGTAGGGGACATTAGGTCCCCGAAAAATAATATAAAACTAACCCACACATATGCACACTCTCCATTAGCAACAGCTTTCTGTACATATTGATATTACCAGATTTTATATCTTCCAACGCCGTCCTTAATCAATAACACAGTGTTGGCAATTTTTCTAAAGAAAAAAATCTGAGTAAATAAAACATGTCTGTTTTATCTGTTACTCAAAAGGATTCAGCAGATGTTCCCACAAAGACAGTAAAACTTACACATAAGCGCCCCCTATAGGTGCCTATAAAGACAGCGTGTTAGGGGGTGTCTCAGTCATGCAAGCCCCTTCAAAGAAGACGTAGTGTTTTTGGTAATTTGAGCAATGAAGTGAATCTTATGGCGTCTCACCGCTTTGTCCCTGGCTGGCTTTACCCCCCTCGAGAGCCCCGTCTGAGGCACCCGCACAATCTCTACTGGCCACAGCCGGCAGTGCGTGATCCGTTGGGTTAGGCTGTGTACGGGAGGCAAGGAAAGACACGGAACAGGAGCCTCTGAGTATCAGGAAACCAAAGAGCACGGAGCAAGACAAACACCAGAGCCTGGCAGCTAGATGACATATTGTGCAAGCTGAGGGGGGGGGGGGGGGCTGTGTGACCACACTGTGCTTCATTTCTGAAGCACATCGTCCTGGATTAACTGGTCTGTGTATGTGTATATGTGTGACATACTGATCAGTGACAATACTGGTCTGTGTATGAGTATATGTGTGACATACTGATCTGTGACATT
>JAODJX010000048.1:10697121-10707131 GCA_026776945.1 Isichthys henryi | reverse complement strand
ACATTACTGGTCTGTGTATGTGTATATGTGTGACATACTGATCTGTGACATTACTGGTCTGTGTATGTGTATATGTGCGACATCCCATCTGAAATGCAGTGATTTTAGGGACGTGTAAATTGCTGACTGGGGGGGGGGTTGTGTTAAAATTTGTCGGCGAGTTTTACTGCTGCTACATAGCGGAATGACAGATTTCTGGGACATTTCTCATCATCTACGGATGTTAGGGAGCTGCTGTCAATCTGCGTTCATGTTTACATCAAGGAATCTCTAGCTCCCATCGTCATACGTGCTCACAGAAGGGCTGCTTTCGGTGGACTGGGCTGACTTCTGGGTCCTGGTTCCCGAGGTCGTACCCATATGCAGTGACTCTGAGTTCTCATGAATAGAAACCCATTTGGGACTCTTTATGGCCCTGGCTGACATCAGACAGTCATGAAGCATGCACTGAATCGCTGGAGGAGCATTTCTTAAGTGACAGCCCAGGGCCTGGAGGCTCAGAGTACAGGCACATCATCTATCTCACCAGGCCACCGCCCCGGCATCCAGGAAGCAGCGTCTCTCTGTGTCCCAGCACACTCTCTTCCTGCTGACCTCTGCTTCGGTGCGGAAATCTCTGTCCTGGGACACATGTGTCCAGGGCCATTAAAGCAAGTGACACACAAACAGGTTAACATACATGCACGTTATGCCACATGTTTTGTAACAGCAACATTCTGTTTTTTTCTTTAAGATGTTGCTGTAAAGCCCGGTATCCATAGAGCCGCGAGTCAGTAATAAACAGTCCAGTCAGAAGCTGCACACATGAGTTTGACATTTGTGCTTCAGTGGATCATGGAGTATAAAGTCATCTAAGCTAATCCCAGCCTGAGGTCCAGTGTTCTGCCCCTGGCCTCCCAGTGGGCTCCCGGTGCCCTCCCAGTGTTCTGCCCCTGGCCTCTCAGTGGGCTCCCGGTGCCCTCCCAGTGTTCTCCCAGTGTTCTGCCCCTGGCCTCCCAGTGGGCTCCCGGTGCCCTCCCAGTGTTCTCCCAAGGTCAATGCCTGCCCAGTGTTCTGTCAGTGTTCTCCCAGTGTTCTGCCCCTGGCCGCTCAGTGTTCTCGTTCCCCCAGTGTTATGCCAGTGTTCTCCTAGTGTCCTCCCAGTATTCTCCCAGTACCCTCTCAGTGTTCTTCCAGTGTTCTGCCAGTGCCCTACTAGTGTTCTGTCAGTGATCTCCCAGTGTTCTGTCAGTGTTCTCCTAATGTCCTCCCAGTATTCTCCCAGTGCCCTCTCAGTGTTCTCCCAGTGTTCTGCCAGTGCCCTCCCAGTGATCTCCCAGTGTTCTGCCAGTGCCCTACTAGTGTTCTGTCACTGTTCCCCCAGTGTTCTTCCAGTGCCCTCACAGTGTCCTCCCAGTATTCTCCCAGTGCCCTCTCAGTGTTCTCAAAGAGTTCTCCCAGCATTTTGCTAGTACCTTCCCAATGTCCTCCCAGTGTTCTCCCAGTGTTATGCCAGTGTTCTCCTAGTGTCCTCCCAGTATTCTCCCAGTGCCTTCTCAGTGTTCTCCCAGCATTCTGCTAGTACCTTTCCAGTGTCCTCCTAGTGTTATGCCAGTGTACTGCTAGTGTCCTCCCAATGTTATGCCAGTGTTATACCAATGTCCTCCTAGTGTCCAACCAGTGCCCTCCCAGTGTTCCCTACCTCCATGCCAGTCAGCTCCCCACTCTCCATTTCAATGGGGTCCGCTTCTATAAAAGCACCAGGTATACAATCTGCACCGGGGGCCAGGATGGGACCCAGGGGCCACTTCTTGAGTCGAGGCAGCGGCTCTCTCTCCCCTCCCGTTTTCAGCAATCCTTTGGAAAACAGGAGCACCTGTTCCTTCTGTAGAAGTGAAAAGGCTCAGAATTAAATGGAAACTGACTGGCAGGATAAGTTTCTCATTGAACATATTCTGTTGTTACCAGGAGAAGCACTTCAGCTGCAAAGGACAAATCCCGTCTCACCTCAGCAGACAGGGGCACCTGGAAACCAGCAACATAACTGGCTGGGGCTGCGGGACTCCAGACGTCAGGGACGGCGTAGGCGGCCTCCACCAGCACCCGGAGCAGATTGGAGCTGGAAAGCTGGGCGTCAGAGAGCAGCGGCTCTGTGGCACAGATGGTCACATCCAGGGAGGGCTGGGTGCCAGGTGACAGAGACAAACGTGTCACACGAGCATTAAAGCGGCAGCGTGCCTCTCTCAGTCACACTCATTCACACTCATAAATACACTCCGTCATTGTCAGTCTGTCACGTGTGTGCACATACACACACAGCTCTCTCCATATTCACCTGTTTCTGTCAAGAAGGCACATACAGACACACAAGAATTGGCCTTGTCATTGGCTGCCTGTGTCACATGCTAAAAACGCAGCCATTAAAATGTGAAACCGCTACGGCTGGGGAAATGCAAAAATATGGAGTACGGGAGGTAATTCTCACAAGGTCTCTTTAAATAATGCACAAAACTAGACATGTAGACACAATTGTACACAACTGAAAATCATAATAGGTGCGTACATAAGATCTGAATGTACATTGCTCCTTCATGCACATTACGTGGCATTCAGACTTAATGAGATCAATTGTAGGGTTGTCCTATTTGCACCTTGCTGTTGTCTTCATGAGTATTGGACTCTGCAGGTGATCCTGGGGAGGGGTGCAGCACCACCGTGGAGGTGAAGGAGCGCTGACCTGAGGAGATCCAAAGTCAGAGGAGGAATGTCATGGACAAGCAGTACTACTTTTGTATCCGGTTTTGCCAGATGGTAGACAGACAGAGATGGAGTTGGTAGAGAGATTCCAGAAAGTAAAAATCTAGACCCAGATTTAATTTCAACCAACCAGTTCACTATAAAGAGTCACTGTCACAGAGTACTGAACCGGCTGATTGAAACAAAATCCTAGTCTGGATTTGTACTTTCTGGACCTCTGTTGGTAGATGATTCTGTTCCAGCCTCACCATGGAGGAGGGGCAGCAGATCCACCACACCTTGGCCCAGGACAGTGGTCTTCTCTTCCTTCTGCTTCTTTTGCTCCTTTGGAAGGATCTCAACAGTAGTCACTGGACAAAGACATCAAATCTTAAACATCATAGCAACACCAAATGTTGACATTGAGTTTTTTTTATATCGCGATATATACCGGCATATTTCGTTACTTCCATTAAATTCAAACATGCAACATTTAATTTTTTAAACCCCCTGAAAATATTGAATGTAATACTCACAGATGACAGGTTTGTGCGTAAGGTCATCCAGTGTATTGGTCTCACCAAAGCAGTCAAAACTACACGTGAAATTATATTCCAAGGTCTGGTCTGCAGACGCATTCAGTTTCTGGGATTCTCCGAGCATTATGCTATTGAACTCAGCGCGCACAAAATTCAGGACAGATTCTCCTTTGTTGACTCCCTGTAAGATTCATGCAAATAAAGATTTATTTATTTAGTAAGTAATTTTTACAAAAAATGAATTACAATTTTAACATACTGTTAAGTATGTTAACATAGCCAAAATGACATTTACGCGGATTGAAATATATGTCTCATTGCAGTATGACATACCGAATAGGCTATAATAAGTTTCATTTGGCAAAGAAGCCAATATTTTAGCTCACCATGTTTATGCCACGCAGCACAGTTATTTGTATGGGCACTGGCTTCTCCCCTGTCCCTTGATCCATCTTAGATTGTTTTGTAATGTTATATTGATTTATTTAACTGTCTGGTTATAGCTAAAGCGAACACGATTAAGCGCGTGAACGCCAGAGCGTCCTTCTGTCGTCAAGGCAACACAGCTACTACATATTTCATAAAATAATTATAGCTATTATTAAATCTTTTTTGTATTGCCTATGCTCAGATAGATTAGAAGTAGTCAAATATTTAAGAAGCAAGTATAAATATTAAAATGTTTTATGTAGCGCAGCAAGAAAAAAAAAAATCTTTCTGCGTGCTTGTTAGTTTAGAATTTCATCAGTGCCTGTCAGCTGCATATAACGATTAAAACAAACATCAGTGTGCAAGTAAGTATAATTTTCATATTGTTATTCAGTGCATATTACTTTAAATACAGTGATGGTGTATTACTATTTCGGCGTCGACCTGTACTTAATAATCCTGATGATGTTATTTATTGTTTTGTTTTTCAGGACCTAAAACGACCACTTCCTGGAGTTGTATGTAGCGGGTGTTTAGAATGTCGTATTTGCGGCATGTCAGCCCTCAAATCGAGCATGTTACGCTCACAGCGGTAAGCGAAACGTATTGTTAAATGCCGTATGTCCGTTTAATTTTGACTGATTGCGCAGCTTTTTATTGCGCTTGTTAGTTTTGTAGTCGTAACTTTTGCATTGCCATATACAGTGCAGTGGACCTGGCCACCGAGTATTGCAAGGAGGAGGAAGCCAAGATTAACGCGAGCATCCGGCGCTGTCGGGAGATACTGCGCTCTATGTAAGTCACGGCTGTCCCTTCACATCGGTGACTTTGCTGCTTTTCATTTTTATAGCGCTCTTTTTCGAGTCATTGGCAAAAGTTGTAGATCACGGATTGCAGTACATTGTACACGATCCTGTGTGCGGTCTTATAGGAGGAGCCCGCAGAGGATTTCTACCGAAGAAGACGCTCTGGCCGCAGGAGTAAAGGACGGTATGCAGCCAGTTAAAAGGCGATTGCTTCATCTACATTAATATCTAAAATAGGACAGTGATGTATGTCCAACTTGTTGACTTCAGCTTTCGTTCTTTCCTTTCCCCCTTCCATTTGTTTGATTTACTTGTAGCTGTAGATGGCAGTGTTTTCACCGAAAACATTACTTGTGCGCTGCAGAAGTTCTACAGTATTTCACAGGAATTATTCGCCGTTTTACTTGTGTGTACTGTACTTTTTTCAGGCTTGACATACATTTGAAATGCAGGAAATGGAAAGGTTGTTCAGCTTTCAGAAAAATGCAGGAAAAAGAGACGTATTTGACATGTGTACGTGTGTGTGTGGCTGTGCAGAACCCACTGTGCCCCCGGAGGAGCTGGAGGAGGTTCGGCTGCTGGAGGGGGCGCTGGCCAGAGCACTGCGCATCCGTAGCGCTTTGGGGGCCCCTAAGTGCACAGCAGCTGCCGGTCCAGAGGGCGGAGACGGGAATCAGACAAAAAGCACTAACCACGTGATCGGCTCACTGGCCTCTAAATCCACCTCCAAGCCCTTAGCGAATTATAGGGAAGCACAGAAGCTTCCAGCTTCCCGGCACAGAGGGGGGCGCACAGGCGGCTGTGCCGCAGCAGGGGGGTGGACCAGGCCTGGTCCCACCGCCCAGACACGAGTGCGAACGGCGCACTGTTTGAGAAAAGCCAAGCATCCCCCCACAGCATCCGACTTGGGATGTCAGCACCGCGCAGAGCCGGTCTCCCAGCCACCGGAAGGGAAGAGCACAGTTGTGACTGCCGGACAGCGCCGTGGCGGGGGCTGTGTGACTGAGACAGAGCAGACGGGAGCAGGAGGCGTGGCTGCTGGAGATGCTGACTCTCAGGCTGCTGATGATGGGTATGGTGTGCTCTTGTGGGTGAACAGTCGCATGGCTTTGTGGTGTTTGAGATTACACAGCAACCTGTGTGTTCTTGGCAGGGCGCCGTCCGAGTTCCTCTCTGCCTGGAGAACGCAGAGTGCCAAACGGGACAGGTGAGCGCGTACATCCTGCCAGTGTCACCGGTCAACGTGGCAAATGTTCTGATCAGTGAGCCAATCGGTCACAGTGTTTTGCCCTAGCATTGTTTTTTGTATAAAATGCCATTGCATCTTTGTAGTCACTTCTGATTTGTTTACCCTTCAGTATTTCATGGTTCCGCTTTATGCCTGTTGGTAGCTGTTCAGCTCTTGGTGTTAGACAAATAATCATAAAATAATTATCAAGCGCAGCGTAGTGGCTCAGTAGTTTAACGCTGTTGCTTTTCAACTCGCTAGCTGATCTAGGGCTTAAATCACGAAGCCAGATTTTTTGTTTAGCCAGATAATCCGTTGGGATTTAAGGTACCCCAGTTAAGATGGACTTTATGATGGATTAGCCCAGATTACCGTAAATTCGGCTAAGCAAGAAATCCTGATTTGGTGCCCAAGCCTCTGCTCGCGATCTGTACGTGTGAAACTTGCACGTTGTCCTTAGGTTGAAGGAGTTCTCTCCAGATACTCTGATTTGATCCTGAAACCCAAAGATATGCAGTTCAGTGAACTGGTAGCTGTAAATTTCTGTCTGTCCAGCCGTCCGTCTATCTGACTTAGTGACTGAGCCTTGTTATGGACTGACATCCATCCAGGCCTTGTTGCCACCTTGTGTCCTGTGCTGCCTGAGATAAGGTCTGAGATTGGAAGATGCACGAATGGATGGATATCAGAGATCCACACACTCGTATATAAATGACATTTCTACACCTTTAAACGGATTTTCAACAAACAGTATTTAGCTGTAAAACAAATGGGCCATTTTTGGGGATACAGAAGTAATTTTGAATTGAACTTTGAGGGCTTTGTTTGCATACTGGATGAGGAAAAATTCTCTTCAGATAGCTCTCCAAACTTGGCACTCCTGGATTTTGCGATATCATCAGTCGGTTTTCAAACTCCATCATTTTGTAAGTGGAGTTCTTGTGGATGGCCCTCTTCATCTCGGTTAGCAGGACTTCTGTACGACTGCGGTCCAGAATCATTCAGCCATTCCAGAATGACAGTCTCTCTTTTAAGCTGTTCCTTGGTTGAGTTATTCTCGAACATTTATTTTGCTGAAAACAGAAATTATTATTTAATTTCTAATGTCTGGCTGCGGAAAGCAGCTTTTGTACCAGTATATCTCAATATTTATAAATTTTCCTGTCTATCTTGACCGAAGGTCCCGCCCCAGCAGAAGACGAATGTCCACATACCATGAGGCTGCCAGCGTCGTGACTGCGAGCCTTGTGTTTTTTGGGCGATGAGTCGCGTTGGCCTTGTACCAAACTCATTTTTTAGAATCAAGACCACAACATTGTACTTCGGTCTCATCAGACCGACATATTTTCAAGATATTTTCCCAGATGGTTTTGAGATATTGGCTGTAAAATGTATAAGGCCTGGGTTGTACTCTTACACCAAATGGCATGAGCCCCCATCCCACATCCCAGTGTTGTGGAGGATATACACAAACTGGGGGGGGGGCAGGGAGGGCAGTCTCTGCTCTTTTTTTCTGTGCCCTAACGCCTTATTTTCGCAGTACCCTAGAGGAGCCACATTTCTTAATGATGACTCACATTTTGCAGTATTTGCGATGTGGAAATTCTTCAATATGCTTCCCCTGACCTGTACAGTCACGTGCTGTGTAGCGATGTATCAGTCAGCGGGCGGACTGCACATACGATGGTGGTCCTGTAAGATCATAACGCATCTGAAAATTTTCCAGCGCCTAATGACGTCGTAGCACAACACGTTACTCGTGTGTTTGTGGTGATGCTGGTATAAACAAACCGTCGTATAAAAGTATAGCGCATACAATTATGTACAGTACATAACTGTTTATCGTTATGAAGAATCATGCCACTGGTTCATGTATTTAATATATTGTTATTTTAGAGCATTTTACTCTTTCTATGTGTAAAAAAAAAAGTTTGTTGTAAAACAGTACCGAGTTATTGTCTAAGTATACTCGATGATGTTCACACAACGACCAAATTGCCTAGCAACGCATTTCGCAGAACGTATCCCTGTCATTAAGTGATGCATGACTGTACCTTTTAAATGGAAAAATCACACAGACTTTTATCTGTCCGCTCCTTGTGAGTTGTGTTTACCTCTATGCTATGCAGCGAAGGCTTCTCAATCGGCTGATTTATATATATGGATAATTAGACTGACTTGCTGTCTAAGAAAGGCAAATTATCTTTATTAACTATCGAGTCTGTACATGATTGGAAGGTTGTGTCCCCAAACATTTTGACACATTTTCCATCCCTGGTATAAAGGTTTGCAGTTAAGGCGAGTTCCCCATTAAATGATCCATTTTCCTTACCCGCTTGTTCCGTGCAAGGCCAAAGGGGCCTGGAGCCTGTCTGGGAAGCTGCAGAGCCTAACCCGGGTTGGGGGTGGGAGTGGAGTACCCTGAGGAAGCACCACACACACATACACATGAAGTTGGGGTAGAGCCTTGAACCTGGGTGTGATGCTATAATGGGGTTTGTCTTTCACTTAAATATTTATGCTTGGATCTTATTAAAGGTGGAAAGACACCTAGTAGTTTTGATGTCAACCTTAACATCAACAAAAGCTGAAATTTCAGTATAAGGATGTCGACCCAAATAAAATAAATACTGCAGTGTGTGGGGGATGTTTTTATGGTTGTTACAGTAACACTCATTCCTTTCCAAGTTTATGGCCATAGAACTGCGTGTTTGGAAACACTAACCTGCTTCACAACATTGTGTTCATTTCTGAAGGTTGTGGGACAAAATTTTGACCAGAGTATGTCACCCTTTGACTGAAAGAACCGAATTTATAGAAAGACTGCGTGGGACGGTAAGTCACCTGGCCTCCTCACAGCTGCTGGCAAATGTAAAGCAATCCTCACACTCCAGATTTAATGTGTTTTAAACAAGTGAGAGAGAATTATTGCTGTAGTACTTGCGTTCGGATACATCAGTAACCAAAAATGCACATTCGGGTAAATGCATACTGACTATGAGGTGAAATTGACTGTTGATTTGATTGTAATTAATGTGTCATGAAGGCTGCCGTTTCTGTGCACACTGTCACTCTCCGTTTCAGTCGACGCAGTCAGACCGTGGTGCTGCATTTGACAGACCATTTCCCACACCAGCAGGCCAATAAACAAAGCACCATAGCACCCATTTAATATTTCCTGCATCTTCCCCACACAAATACTTAAGTTAAGGTTGGCTGCTGCGTTGAGGGCCGGTGTTGTGTGTGGGTCCCTGATGTGTCGCTCCTGTCCGGGTCAGTTCCCTACTTGCTGGCCCCACGGCGGCCCCACGGACACCCAGGCGGAGGTGGGCCAACTCATTCTGCAGTGCAGGGCCCTGACTCACTGCTACCAGACCGAACTGCACACTGCCAGGCCGGGCGGGCTGCCAGGTGCGTGAGGGTTGAAATGGGGGTGCGGGGGGGTTGTTATGGGGCTGAAAGTTGGCGAGAAGAACAGGAGTCCAATAGAGCGATTGTAATAAAGGAACAGAAAAAGTAAATGCAAAAATGGTCCATTCTGTCATTTTACTGGTGTCTGAACACGCCAAGCTTTTTCAAGGGGGTGTTAACTGCAAACCCCCCCCATCCCACCCCACCAGAGGGTGTCCGATTATACCCTGCCTTCTCAGTTGATGTATTTCCTTAATCAAATGCTGCTCTTTAACCACCTGTGCGTTCCTCATTGAAAGGCTAGAATGTGTGCCACTAACCTGCAGGCTGTGTGGGGTATGATTTGTGCTCACGTACCTGCAGATGGCAGCGGCGAGGCGAGCTGCGAGTCCCAGCTCATGCTGCAGGGCCTGGCAGAAATGGTGGGCGACCTTCTGCACAGAGCGGAGCAGCTGAAGAGTGGTATGGACCCCTGGTTTCTCCACACCTTGCCTGTTGCCCACAAACCCATTTTATTTATTTACTGGTTCAGTTTTCCCTCTAATATTCATTCAGTTGTACCCCAGTGTCTGTGGAGAGATGGGTTCCAAGACCCCCCCTGGGTATCTGAACACCGCAGATAGTACAATTATATAAGGTGTTTCCTACTATGCGCCTTTTAAAGCCATATAAACAACAGCATAGTACACGCCTTAGCCTGCTCTGGGTGCTGTACGGCATAGTACACGCCTTAGCCTGCTCTGGGTGCTGTACGGCATAGTACACGCCTTAGCCTGCTCTGGGCGCCGTGTGGCATAGTACACGCCTTAGCCTGCTCTGGGCGCCGTGTGGCATAGTACACGTCTTAGCCTGCTCTGGGCGCCGTGTGGCATAGTACACGTC
>JAODJX010000048.1:10683405-10697021 GCA_026776945.1 Isichthys henryi | reverse complement strand
GCCTTAGCCTGCTCTGGGTGCCGTACGGCATAGTACACGCCTTAGCCTGCTCTGGGTGCCGTACGGCATAGTACACGCCTTAGCCTGCTCTGGGTGCCGTACGGCATAGTACACGCCTTAGCCTGCTCTGGGTGCCGTACGGCATAGTACACGCCTTAGCCTGCTCTGGGTGCCGTACGGCATAGTACACGTCTCAGCCTGCTCTGCTGTACATCTTACTTACTGATTGCTTATGGAACGTGATGAAGGAGAGAGGAGAATATGTGTGTGTTGGTAGCTGAAAAATATGCTGTACAGCCATTAAATTACCCTGTAAATGATAAAAACATTTTATTGAACATCTAAGCATACTTAGTTTGCTTCTTCCATTACGCTACGGTGCTCCTGGCAATGATGATATCCATGACGGTGAAGGTAGCTGAGTACGGTACGCAGTCAGTGGATTCAGTGGATATATGACTGTATAGGGTTGTGGTGTTAGTTCTGGTAAATTCTGCGTGCCGCCTAACTTTTTCTAAGAATCACTTCCAGGAGGCAGACGACAGCTTAGATGTTCTCTTCTGCTTTGACGTCCTTGTTGTCTTCCTCATGCAGTGATTCAGTTGGCACCGTCCAAAAAGCTGAATGTTGGTTGTTGGGCTGGTGCATTGCCCACTTCGTCACGGACAGCCTGCAAATGCTGCATTCCATTTACCCTGGAGGTTGGAAGCCAGAGATGGTAAACGTGTTGTAGTACATCAAGTCAGGAAACCACTTAGCATTACCAGGGACCAGTTTCAATTTCTTTCTTAGCCGGATAACCTATTGGATTTAAGGTACCCCAGTGTAAATGGCCTTTATCATCATTCACTTACATTTAGCCCCGACTACCTTAAATCTGACAAATTATCCGGCTAAGCAAGAAATCCTGCTTTCTGAAACAGGACCCCGTTCTAGCCATTGTTAGCAACATCAGTTGATAACGACACATTACATGGTATTTTACGCATACAAACACCATACCACCATGTCCACAGATAGCAGCTGAACACATATAAGTGCTAATAAACAGTATATAACTACGACTTTCATTTCTGCTGATAACTGGCGCAGCCATCCTCAGTTCTGGGGTTGGGGTTGCAGCAGTTGCTCTGACTTTCCGAGTCGGAATTCCAACTTCGGGAGTTGAAATTTCCGACTTCCCAGCTGAAATGGAATGCAGCAGTAGGCACATTGCACAGAATGGAGGGTGAAAATACACCTTATCTCAACCTTCCCATCTGCTGATTTGCTTTAACAGCAGTTGTGAGTCAGACCGCAGATTTCCGAAACTTGGCCAATTCCCACTGATTGTCTTCACTGCTGGCATTGATTCCTGACATCCATGTTGGGGGATTCTCTGGGGGTATCCTCTCCACTATCGCCACGGAGGGTCGCGAGTAGAGTTTCCGGTTAAGGGTGAGGAGTTGTGACATTATGCTTGCATTTCACTGTAACGCCCTTCGGTTTTGGCCTCTGGTTATTGAATCACAATCACAAACTGTGAGGGAGAGTGAGAGCCCTGTCACTACATACGTCGCCCTTTAGACTGAAATTACACCCTCAGTCTTTTACACCCCTGCTTAGTTGGCCAGATTTACGCCGTGCCTGTAACTGAACCTCTGTAACAGAATATCGTTCCCGGGACACGGTGTACAGCCGACCTAAACATCACGGTGTCACTGAGTGGCCGACACCCCCCTGCCCCTCCATTTTGTGTTTCGGTAGCCGCCAGTTACCACACGAACTGTTCCAACATGGCCGAGTGTACGCACCTTCTCTCAGACTGCTGGGCTTATGCTGCGAAGCTTGTGTTTTTTGCATTTTCCAGTGTTAACAGAATGAAAATTCCCAATCTGCACTTTCTAAAAGTTCTTCATGAATATATAAGATTTTGAGGATTGGCTTTTTCCTGTCTTGTCATGCCTGGCATTTTCTCAGAATAAATTCTTTTTAGTAATTAGTTTTTTTTTCTCTTAACAAAAATACTGTCGAGAAAACTGTTGTATCGCGGTATGACCTCTGCTGTATCATACAGATTCGCCAGCTCAGTCACACAAGATCAGTCTCCAGGAGTCACCTCTTCTGCCCTCAGATGCTGATGTATGGGAGCGCCTGTGGAGCCGGGACCCAGCTGGATGTCCTCTCAAGTCACGCTGGCCCTGGGAGGCCCCGCCCACCCCCCTCTCCTACAGCAGCCAGACGGAGCTGGTGACCCTGGAAGGCCTGAGGCTGAGTGTGGCACTGCTGCAGCAGGACATTCATCTGCAGCTGGTCAGCGCCCCATCCCAAACATGCACCCCTCAAACTGCCATGCTTTGCTGATCTTCTCTCTCCTCCCCCCCAACTCCTCGCTTAGCAACCACCACAGTTAGCTACCAAGCGCAAACTTGGCGGTAAAAACAAATCGTTTTTCTGACCGATATGTGTATTTGGGACCAAATTTCGTATGCCGTATAATGCTGGAGTCTCAGAGACTTCTGAAGTCGAATATAGGATGTCGTTCAAAATGTCCACTTTATGAAGGGTAAGATTGAGTATGGAAGGTGAGGTAAGGTTGTAAGCACAGTTGTGGTCACGCCTTTGCTACAGTAATTTTCGCTGAGCGACCTGGGGTCCACTTCACAAATGCTCCCCATAGCATCTTGCATGCTTGGACCCATTCAGTTGAATGGTTCTAACTATGCAAGTTGCTAACATAGTTAGCAGCTACGCTTTTGGGAAACACACCCTTGGGCGCCAGGACAGAAGCCGTGGCTACATGAGGTGTGGCTGTACTGATTAGCTTCCTGTTCATTACCGTGCAGTTCGTTGTGCTCCTCAGGGCTCCCTCCGCCTTTATATGTGGCTTTGTCGCCTGTCCCTCACGCTTCACGCACGCTGCTCTCTGCAGGTCCTGAGTGAAGCCCTGAGCTCCCGCTCGTCTCCCCCGCTGTCCCGTGAGGGACGCCCCAGCCCAAGTGTGCTGCGAGGCCTCTACTCCCTGCTGGCCGAGGGGGGCCTCCGCTTCCCCGCCCTAGTGCTGGACACGGACCCGGATTAAGACATGTGGCAGGACAAGTGTGAGGTCCGGGACCAGTCCTCGGAAAAAAAAACAAGTGCAACGCTGATGCCAAACACTCACCGTGGCATCTGTAGGGCTGCCTCTGGATGTTGCTAATGGCACTGCCTGCTGGTGTTTGGGTCCGGCTCTGTGTGTGTGTGTGTTTCTGTGTGTGTGTGTTTGATGAATTCCAGCAGTCTTTCTGTGCAGAATCTGCCAGCTCTTTCAGTTTGATTTATTTTTTGTATGAATCTCCATGTCAGATTCATATTAAAGTACGTCACAATGACCAGTGATGTCAAAAGGAATTTCTGTCCAATATTAAGGGGAAAAATTTATGTGCTGTAATGGCATCAAACCATAAATGCGCCTCATTAATATGGTGAAAAAAAATGTGATCCGATTCTTATATTCATGCAGTGGCTGCAATTACCTGAACAGATTTTTCTCAGAAGGTGCCCTGCTTACTCTACCCCTCCCTGAGGCTCTTAAGCGGAATTTCCCTCATTGCTGCCCAGCTTCCGGCACTGGTGTGGCACCTCTCCACCAGCAGGTGGCATGATTCTCATTGTGCTCAGTGTCTCTCAGTCTGGTCCTCAGGGACCTTCTGGCAGTCCACCTCTTAAGGGTATCAAATCAATGCTTGATAAGAAGTGCTTCCAGTTTGCCAGAATCTGTATGGCATGTTGATCGCATAATTTGTTTCATATTGCCTGCCAGACATCTGCCACAGTGATTTATAAATCTTAAATCTAATAATGCTGTGTGATCGGGTTGCATGAAATAATAAAGTAATATTCCAAGCTGCTGTTGGTATTGATTTGTTACATTAATTTCCTTGGTTAAAAACACACAGCTCAGCCTCGAATCGTCGTAATACTGTAACGCTTAATGATAGAGAACCGGCTACTTAATGACAGGTTCTGGTTTCTCCAGACCTTTCTGCCATGTCCATGATATCTGTGATTTATTGAAGGTACCATTTTTGCCCCATGCAGATAAAAGCCTGAGGTCGCCAATCACGTGCTCCAGATTTGCCCCTACCCCCGGCTGGACACCCACACGCCTCCGTTCTGCCGCGGGCCCCTTCCTTAACGCGGTTTTGTACGGAGAGCGTGCTCCAAGGTTTCAGCCTCTTGTCCTGCTCCACGTCGTCCTTGCTCGCATACCCGGGTTATGACATGCGTGTACCCCCGCATGAAGGATGACACGTTGTCACACACATTTTGGAGGGTGTCTCCGTATATTCCTACAATTTTTGAACACCCTATATTTTTATTTTTTTGGTTAAACTTAAAGCAAGGTTGTAAACACCCTGTCCGGAATATTAGAAGCAGGAAAGTAGAAAGTCGTGACAAGGCCTGCCCAAAAGCCTGGTTGTAACTCCTCTTGTGGGAGCTTCTCCAGCAGGGTTGCAAGAAAAAAATACTTTTTTCTTCAGTCTCTAATTAATTGAGTACCTTGCCTCGAATCCCGTTTTACAAGGATTTGCTCAAAATTCACCCTTTCCTGGGTTCCTGTGATGGATTGATGCATATCTGCTGTTGTACCCCAGGCCGTTCAGGACACCCCTAAACAGGACAAGAGCCACATTTTACAATATGTGTTCGTGGGCTGAGTGGAAACAATAACCATTTTATTTTTAATTGTTATTGTAATTATGTGAAAGTTACAGGCTGGAGCTGCCTCCTCTCCCATGTGACCTGCCATCTGACATCTTCCCGAAAACAAATAGTCTTGTTGCTCACGTTTATATTGAGTGCTGTGCCCCGTGAATATCGGTATCGGTGCCCCACGTGGGGCCTGTGGGCAGGGTGGGGGCGGAGGGAGCAGAAGTGGGGTGGAAGCTGGGGGGTGAGAAATTCAAGGAGCAAGCTGCTCCCGACTGGGCAACAGGTGGCGCTGTGGGTGTGAGCGCCCGCTGACACCAGCCCCCAGACTTCTCTAGGCCTCGTCCACTGAGTCACCGGAGGGGGGGGGGAGGGGCTGTTCCGGCAAAGGCTTCTCAGAAGGCTCTACCCCAGTGGGCTTAGGTTTCCCAGAAGGCACAGGAGGAGGCGCAGGAGGAGGCGCAGAGCATGATGGGCTCCGATAGCGTTTCTCTGCAGGTGCTTTAGTGGGAAAACAGGCACCTAACTGCTTCAGTGGTTACAGTGACTTTATATAAACTATTTAAAAGTCAAGTCAAAAATAAGCACATTCTGCAGCAGCGTAGGAATAAGTGAGAGATTGTGTTTTTAATTTTCAGAGGAGTTTTGGGTGGGGGTGTGCTCCCTTCTGCCTTGTTTTTCTCAGCTAAGCGTGATTTATAGGTATGCGGTGATGCCCGTTGCCGTCTTTCCTTAAGAGCATGTCCTCTGTTGACGTTACCTGAGTTGGGCAGCATGGATAAATGGCAGCAGGTGGGCGTCTCCCCGAGCGAGAGCGCAGGCCGCGCCCCCCCCCCCCGGAACAAAGCCAGTCGACCGACATAAATACGACTCTGGGTTTCCTCCAGCGGCAGTGCAGGATGAAACATTTTTTTAAAAGGCTTCAGTTTTTCTCTGAAGTTTTGCATCTTTTTTTAATAGATGATAAGTTTGCATGAAAAGCAGAGCCTGAATGTCAGCGAGGCAGGCCCCGGGAGAGCCAAGCCCTCTGTAAGCTGGCCTTCCTGTGACCCCCCCACCCCCCAGCTCGGTCTGTGTGACGAGAACTGGGCGTCGTTGACTTTCATGTGTAATTCATCACCTCCTCACCTCCCCGTTGCCATTCCTCCTGACCTCGGCTGCGTTTCAGAAACACACTGCTCAATCCACTTCATCATTTTCCCCGACACAGACGGTCATGCTGCTTGATTTTTCCTCCGCGTTTAACACGGAATTTCTCCCTGATATCAAAACGCAGATTGCTATACCACCCTTTCAATGTCTCTCTGAATACTTATTGCGCTTCAGGCTGCATATTCACGTGGCGATCAGTCCAGTTCTCTTCTCCAGTCCAAAAGGAATCCTTAAATCATAGACCCAAGCTGGATCCAACCAATCACCTTCCGGCTTGTGTCTCCTCTGGGTTCTTATTGGTTAAACGTTGTCCTTCCTTTAAGTGACTGACCATCAGTGCTGCTCTGGGTGAGGGGGTGGAGTCTGTGGTGTGGTAAATCAGCATCCCTGCCACTGCTTCCCATGTCGGGGTCCTGAAGGGACAGCCGGCAATGTGCCTGAAGGTGGATCCAGTGCCATCAGAACATGCTGGAACATCAGCAATGACGCTGACCGTCATTCCAGGGTCACCAACTCTCCTGAATCTGCCGTGACACTCACGCCAAACTCTTACGGCAAATCTGTATTATTAGCTGCATCAAAAATGTTGGGGCAGTTTACAAATCTTACAGACTATTTACAAGGTAACAGAACTCTTGCATACATGTAAATGCGTGTGTAGACTTGTCTCGAATTGAAAATCTCACTCCAGCCAGCTGACCGAAGTTGGCAGCCCTGCCAATCCTGTCGATGCGACAGCGACGTGCTAAATGAAGCGGTGGTTATTGGCCATGGTGAAGCATCACTGGCAAACGGATCCAGTCCTGCCTTGAGATGGATGTGTGATTGACAGTGGGAGACTGGTGAGGAATCTGTGATCGTCTGGGGGCTGCGTCCCTCCAACGTGCCATGACTAAATTCTGCGACCTAGATATGTGTGCGAGTCTCATGGTGTAAGTGGGCGGTTATCGTGTGGCCTTTGAGCGTGGAACGGTTCCCAGAAGAGAAGCGCGTGCGCACACACACACACACGCACACTCCTCAAATAGTCTATTTGATCAATATTCTCCGAGATGTTTCTGTCTTTCTGCGCATGTAATATACTGGGGCGTGAAGAGGTTTCACAATTTGACGGCTCTTAAAGGAAATGGGACGGATTGTGCAGCGACGCTGGCGTCTCTGAGAACCAGACTGTCATCCAAGCCTCCCCCTGGTTAATGGTGTTTGACAGGAGCCAGTGGGTGTGAGTGGGTGATGTCACACATGCAGGAGGCCCTCAGAAGCACCTGTTACCTGCTTACCTTGTGAACGTCAGCCGCACAGATGCGTTCACTCATGGCGCAAAGGGCCAGCGCTGACACGCTTACACATCTGGCCACTATTCCATCCCACTGTTGCCCTAAATAAATATAGAATTTAATGGTCACCTGTCTGTTTTCAAAACCTAGAGCCGCAAGTCCATCCTTCTTCCTCCAACGATCTGATTCCTTTTCAGCTTGGAGTAGGCAGGGAGAGTGGGGGAAAAGCGAGAGAGCGAGACGGCCAGAAAGGGTGGGAAGGAGAGAGGAAAGAGAGGAAGCCAGTGGCAGAACAGTCACCTCAACCCTCCCTTCTTCCGGCCTCCTCTCACCGCTCCCTCCCCAATTTTGACGTCACCCTCAGATGCCAGCCAATCAGACGTTCCGGCCCGCCCCCTGGCTCTTCCATTCAGCTCAGGGAGGTGGAGCATCTTCGACTCTTTATACCTCCCCCCTCAGCCCAGGCAGCTGAACACACGGTGCCCTGCTGACCGTCGGGAGAAGTGCGGTGCTGTGTCTCAGAGAAAGGATGTGAGTGGATTAGTCACCAAATCCCCCAGCCCCCATCATTCTTCCAGTCTTGATGCTAACGGTAGCTTCTCTTTATTATTTTCTCCAAGCCAGATCTGACTTGTGATCGAAACAGCGTCGGCAGACACAGCATCAACAGCTCAGCCTCCTACTGCTGTCCCTCCCGGCCGGCGCCTTGCTCCGAGGCTCAGAGATGGGCTGCACCACAAGCCCCGTGTCCTGCCAGCCTCCACCGGCACCTGCACCCGCCGGCCAAGATGGCATGCCGCAAGATGGCACGCCGCAAGATGGCGCGCTCAAGGTACCGGTCATCCCGTCCTCTTTGGAGAGACTGTCCCAGGCTACGGGCGGCATGGAGAAGTCCTGGTATCGCTGCATCTTTCCCTTCGGCCTGATCTCGCTGGTCATCGGCGTGGCCACCACCGCCGTCACCTTCACGTACGACGCCCTGCCGCAGGTGCGTGTGATGTCGCTGGTGCTGCTGGGTGTAGGGCTCGGCCTCGGGCTGCTGGCCACCCTCTGCTGGGTGCTCCACAAGAAGAAACGCCGAAGAAAGAAAGAGGGGCTCCCTTTGGACCCCGAGCAGAGCGCTCTGTGACCAGAGGAGCGCAGGAGCAGCCTGAAGGGAGGCGCTGATCTGCAGGACCTCGATCTGGCTCCTAGCGAGGAACCACCCTGGAGAGCATGCAGGAGAAATGGACAGATTGGTGGCTAAAGAGTGAGATAAGTAGCTCTGTGTTATGGGGGGGGGGTCTCGCTGAACTCAGACGCAGCCTGCGGTCGGCTGGCTGGCTTCACGTTTCAAAACAACATCCTGGCATGCGGTGAGTGCGCGTACGCATGCACGCAGGCACGCACTGCCAGCTCAACGCGGAATGCCATGGCGCTGGCACAGCCGACGTCAGCGCTCGCATTCCCGGGGCAGGTGGACACAGCTGATTATCGGAGACGGGGGCCAGGAGACTGTAACCCGAAACCTGGATGGGAGAGAAGCTTCCCCCACGCCTTCCTCCAGCAGGCTCTTGGCACCAGACAAACCTCAGAGAAGCTTCTCTGCTCTCACAGTGGCTGTCACGCTTTCTCTCTAGGCATCGCTGCACCAGCAAGGGAAACCCGTCCTTCTCCCCGGCCTGTGCCTGGCACTCAAGTGGGCACGTGAGCCTCTGTTAGGCCACCCAGCGTCAGAGATGCGGTTGATGGGAATTCGTGTGTCGGCCACGGAGGGATTGTTCCACACCTGAGATCTGGAATTCCACAAACCCGTGTGGCTGTGCGCCGATGCTCACGTGCCGTGCATTGCAGGCCGAGATGTTCTCTCAACCTGCAAGAAACGCTCCGAGGGACAGCCTGGAGTACGCACAGCACACCGCCCTCGTTCCCCGCTGTACTCGTGGAGAACTCGGATTTCATCTCCTGTTTTGCCAAAATCGCTGTTTCCCATGAAATTTAGGATGGACTCTAACTTGGCACCGTAAGCCCTTTACTCGCCGTGTTTAATTGTGCTTTCCAGCCACACCCAGGTTTGTTATCATCAGTTGTTTCCTTCTCTCCAATTCCCACCCTCTGACTGATGTATCTACAAGCCCGCATCGGCATTACCGCTTGTCTGCGTACAGCATTTACTCCGCAGCTCATGATTCTTACAGGCAGCAGCAATTCAGGAAAATGGCAAGGAAACTGTGATGTAATCTGGAATACTGTAATTCCACTGTATTTCATATTGCTTTAGTAAATATATAATATATAAACAGCGGGTAATATCAGCATTCCACGTACAACTGCTTTTTTTCCATTTTTTAAGTCAGCTACAGTAAAACTAGATATGCACCGTTTTATTTCCTGCTGCACACATTACAAGGAACGATATAGTCCAGCACTGTGAGGCCCAGTGTCTTCTGCTTGTTAACTGGGCAGAGCGTCAGACACGTGTGGGTACACTGCCACTCAACATGCGCACCACGACACAGCTCAAGCGGGAAAACAACATTTCTTATCACAAACACAAATGTAGTAATGTGACCTGGAGCTCTCATCTTAAGTTTACTAAAGTGAGGACAGACTACACGTAACCTGATATCATCTCATTAAACGTTAGGTGCTTTTCTGATGTCATACAAGCCAAACCACTGTAAACACCGCCAAAGCTGGGATCTTCGGTTCCTCCTTTACCAACCTAACGGATTCCTGCGTCGCATTAGACACGCATATCACAAGACGCTTTGCCTCAACTCTCCAAAGACAACAGAATGTTAAAGCATAGCATAGTGAGGAATTTCCAGTATTTACAAATGTTTACTTAATGGTAGAAAGGTACAGACGTGCCTTTTTTTCTGCCTTCTCGTCGCTGCCCAGCACCTTAAATGGTGACACGGGGCTCTTGACGCATTGTGCCCGAAGCAGCGGGGAGGGCAGCGTGTAGTCTTGTACTTTCATTGAGAAAACCTGGAATATGGCCGGCGCTTCACAATTTACGCATGCATGTGCGCTCATATAATACGCATCGCTCATACAGCTTGCTGTGCCTGTATTTGTTTGGATTTCGACTAAATGAAACATGAATTGGAGATGTGCAGAATACACATCCTGATTAAAAAAGAGGGAATAAGAGGGTACCTATTTCCCCTAGCACCGCGTTTTATACGAACACTCCTTATTGTACCTGGTGACAAATATATGCGCCTCCGTCTGTAACTTATATGCTGCTGTATATAAAACAGTATTTATATATTTATACTTACATCTGACGTATTTTCAAAGCTGTATTAAACTTAAGATTAATACCAGCAAACCTATGTGTGCCTTTATTTGTTTAAGATTGAAAATAAAGCGGGCGAGAACATGGAAAATGAGTAAGAATGTGATCACCCCACAACACCCCCACGCCGCGACAAATACAGTGTTCAGTTTGTTTCACATGGTATGTTTATTGCCAGGAAATGAACTAAAATATCAGACAGAAAAAGGAGATTCGAGCTTTGAACTGATGGTAATTCCGACGCATATGCATCTGCTTTGCTTTCTGATGCATTCGACTGTGCGGCCGCATCTGAGTAACAGGCGCACCGCCGCCAGCGTGTCGCTGATATTGTTTCACTTATGCGGTTTTATGCTGTTACGGGCTTCCGCTACCAAAGTTACAGTCATCTGGTACTTCGCTTTGTATGCCATAATGACGAATACAACAATGGCACATAATGGAATGGGGATCCGGCTGGGGAATATCTTTCAGAGGGTCATTCAGATGGCCCAGGAATTGTTTCCTTACGTTACCTTCGGTTACGTTAATTAACTCGTAATAATCGCATTTTTAATCGCGTTAACATGCAAACGTTTATTAGCTTTGCTTCCCGGTAATCTGTCTCCGGGCTAGTTTATGCAGGAAGTAGCCAGAACAGTAGTGTAACCCGCCGGGGATTTCACACACAGCCATTATCGTTTTATCCTTTTGTTTTGAAACCAGTTTTGGAAAATATTACCAACATTAGTAGATCAAAACAATTGTACATTAAAACTGTTGCAGTTTTTTATTCTTACAAGCCATTTAATCCGGAATGATACGAAGCGCAAATAATTTTTCCTTAGGGTCATAGGACGTTTTAACGATTTCATCTCAAATATGCATTTAAATATCCATATAAAATATCCTGGATGAATTTGCGTAATACTTTTAGCATGAAAGAGTGCAAATTGGTGAGGTTTTGAAGCAGGCTGTCTAAGGGCTGCCAACTTTCACGCCAGATGCTGGATAGTTCTAGGAAAAAGCTTAGTGTTGGGGGTGCTGTGTAAGGCGTCATCAGGGTGCAGGGGTCAATGCAGATTGCCAAAGTACACTCCGGAGCCCATCCGGTACCTCCACCCAGAGACTTGGATGAAGAGCCAGATGTTTAATTCTCCTTTGTTAACCATTCATTAGTTATGTAAGCCCTCTTGGTCTTGACGACACAATTACACGTGAAGTGTACGCTGCACGGTCAGGGAACAAGCTGTTGCATATATCGCTTTAAGAATCTGTAACGGTCGTTTGTCTCAGTTCTTATTCATTATATGCATGGATATCCTGAATGAGAGGCAGGAGAAATAACTTATTTGGCAGGAGTCCTGTTGTGGGAACAAGTAGTGCAATTACACATCCTTTCAGGCTTGTTGTGATGGCGATGGAAATATAGTTTGCAGGTACGTCTCTTGATTGTTAGCGTGACACAGCACGTATAACAAAAAGCAAATGAAATTTAGTAGTTAATGATCAAAAACACCTTTGCTTTTTTATGGTCATGTTTGAACACAGTTACTGAGGGCTGAGTTAGTGACCATCGTTGGTTGTGTTAACTTGTCTGTTTGGATCCACTCATCATCGCATAGTTCCTGATAACAACAGATAACATGAACTTTGTCACTGTAGGAATAATACATGCAAACAAAATTGCTAAAGAGCATAAGGGAAGCATGAACGTGAGCATAAGCACCAACATGGCATGCAATGCAAGGTACAAAAATAACAGGATTTTATGATAAAATCCTAAACAACATTGTGATAGAAGTGGTGCCAGACAGTAACATCTAACAACAGTAGCACTAAATAGTAAAATCAGAAGGATTAGACTTTATTGATCCCAGAGGTCTTGCGCATAAAGCAGTAAGTCCGTAGAAGACAGACGAACATGCATGTAGTGTAAAACAGGCAAGGTGCAATGACAGTTCATATGGGGCTGGACCGATTAAAAAGTACACTGCACAAATAGAATTCTGAAGAACAATATTAATTAAATAGACATGTTTATAATCATTTTGAGTGACAGTAGTACAAATGAGTTTTCTTGCCTTCATTCTAGAACAGTATTTAGAGAAAATGCCTCTTTTTGCTCGCCTGCCTCTGCGTTCGTGTTAAACTGCTCCTCTCTGTATGCGTCTGAACTGCCCATTGATTAAACATTCAGCCAAGCCCCAGTACCTTGCCTCATAACAATGTACCCCCCCCCCCCCCCCGCCGCGGGCAAAAAAAAGAAGACAGATTTAAATCGTGAAATGCTGCTTAGTAACGTGAGTGCAATGTTCTTCCCTCTCGTTTCTTCGTTCTGGCAACTCGTCTCGTTGCTTTTTGTCCAAAGCCAGCAATTCAGGTCTAGCAGCAAAAAATAGCACAATGCTCCTATTTAAACCCCCCCTATTCAGATCTTCAAATGGGTAGCTAATGAAAATTGTGGAAAACACACACTTGTGCATGGTGGTTTTGTGGCGCTGCAGGGACTTCTGGGAAATATACTTGCACACTCTGCTGCTGTCAGCGCTGAAAGAGCCCACCCAAGGCATGATGGGAAACCTTCAGAGCTTTTAACATTTATTTTTCACGAAAAAATAGGCTTGATCTGCCGCTGGCATCCCTGTCTGATTCCTCTGCAAATAGCAACAGGCTAGCGGTCACTAAATCAACAGAGAAAAATACTTATGATGCCCAAAGAAATAACAGGCTGCTGCAAAGCCAACACTCGCTCGCTCAGCGTCTCCGTACGCCACTCATGTAGGATCTGCTGAGCCCCCCCCATTCTTCTCGTTTGTGGGCTTTTAAAGCATTTTTCTTTCAGGGCTGGATGATTATTATAGAGGCTGTTCAATTTAGCTTTATATGCTTGTGTCATAAAAAACGTCTTTTAGGTTTCTCCCTACGTCCTGTAAGGTTATGTGTGTACACAGGATAGTATTACTGATGCTTGAGACTCTACTGTCCTGTGTGTTGAGCATAATTAGGCTTAACGAAGGTCCAGTGGGTTACTGTCATCCACCAAACATCGCCTGAGTCACCAGCCAGGGCACGGTGTCACACTGCCTGTCACTACCACTACGGTGCCCATGGTCTGACATGTCCTGTCCATTTGGGGGGGGGGGGGGCGTGGGCAGCATACAGACGGTACCTTAAACATGGCAGGGTTATTGGGGTGGGGAAAAACAAAAAAACAATTGAGTATGATGATATGGGATAACAAAAAAAAC
>JAODJX010000048.1:10671092-10681323 GCA_026776945.1 Isichthys henryi | reverse complement strand
TGAATGGTGTGTGAGTGTGCCCTGCGATGGGCTGGCCCCCCATTCTGGGTTGTTCCCTGCCTCGTGCCCATTGTTTCCGGGATAGGCTCCGGACCCCCCACGACCCAGTAAGGATAAGCGGTTTGGAAGATGGATGGATGGATGGATGTTTATGTACAGAAAATGTAGACATAAAGCAAATATAAATTCTTTCATTCTCTCTCTCTCTCACACACACACATACACACACAGTCTCTGTAGTCCAGTTAGGCTATCTAGTGTTTCTAAACGGCCCATTGTGTGCCCTGTGATAGCCTGGCATGCTGTCCAAGGTGGACCTCAACCTTATATCGCATGTGCTTCAGATCCTCAATGATCTTGATGAAATTAAGCTGTATGAAGTTGGATGGATGGAAGATTTTGAAACTTATCTGTCTGGAAATTATTAAAATACTATTTTCTATGTCTTTTAGGTGCCACAGAATCACAGTTGGTGCTATTTTGTCAAAATGGAGATAATCTGGAACAATAAGAAAATCTGCTCAGTAACAGATGTCCTCCCAGAAACATCTCCCGCCCACCAAACACAGACAGACCAAATTCAGCCAATAATTAGTGATTTAATAGAATTGTTCTAAGACCTCCCCCGACCCCCTCCCTGTGGGGACCACCAGGGACCCCCCCCCCAAGACCTCTGACACAATTTGAAAACTGGTGCCCACCCAACATACCCAAATGCACACCCCAGGATGGCACCCTAGTGATGACGCTGTGTCCTACCAACATTTCTCCAGGAGAAAAGTGCAGAAGGAAGGCTTGCTTTGCTAGGAGAGGACTGGGGTCATTGTGAATGACGCCACAGTCAGAAAGGTATTTTAGACATGCGGTGAAGAGGCTAAGCAGGAGAACTGCAAATCATTATGAAAACAAATGCTTGTGCCAACTTTACCAAACACAAACTGCATTCTTCTTGTTACGTGGCGAATGGGCACGGAGCGGGAACAGGAGTCTGGACAGGAGCGGGAACAGGAGCAGGAATAGGAGTGTGGACAGGAGTGGGAACAGGAGCGGGAAAAGGAGTCTGGACAGGAGTGGGAACAGGAACAGGAGTCTGGACAGGAGTGGGAACAGGAGTGTGGACAGGAGCGGGAACAGGAGTCTGGATAGGAGTGGGAACAGGAGTGTGGACAGGAGCGGGAACAGGAGCAGGAGTCTGGACAGGAGTGGGAACAGGAGTGTGGACAGGAGTGGGAACAGGAGCGGGAAAAGGAGTCTGGACAGGAGTGTGGACAGGAGCGGGAACAGGAACAGGAGTGGGAACAGGAGTGTGGACAGGAGCGGGAGTCCAGGGAGTTGAGGAAATGGCAAGGCACATGGGGCAAAACAGGTAGCAACGTCAATGACAGGACAAGTCACACAATTTGTTCAAGCAAGTTGTCTTTTAATAATAATAATAATAATAATAACAATAATATTCAGGTAGTAGACAGGTAGTGAAACTTATCGGTAAGTGTGCCAGACACCCCATTAAATTTATTTCTGGCTATGGCCAGAAATTAGAAAGATTCACTCTCAAAGGTCAGGGGCGTTTTTAGCAGACGTACTTCCAAATATAAGCAAAAAATTCATTCTGCTGTTTGATTAGCAAACGTTAAAAATATCGACATTTTAGATAATTACAAAATAAGATTAAAATGTATAACTATCGGTAACTAGGCAAATGTACAGGCGTGCAATTTATTAAGAAAAACATTTACTCATTCTCTAATAAATCTCTTATCGCTAGCTGTTCCCGTATTTGCCTTTCCCAACGCAGTATACAAGAATGCAAGTCTCATTGGCTCTTTAAAAAATGATACATTTAAAAGCACGGCTTACTACGAATGGCTCATTTCAACGAGCTCAGCAGGAAGTTGTCGTTCTTCCGTCCGTATCGACCAATCACAGCCTAAATAGCAAGAGCGCGTAATTCGAAAATCGCATCATTGCATCCAATAAGGACTCATACGTGTCAATATTAAAATTTAAGCCAATCAAAACATAGAAATGCTCTCGTCAACGAATCAAAGGATAACTTCGAGCTGCGTGGGCGGTTCCTCCACCGACCAATGGCTTGCTAGAGTTGATGTTTAAACTTGCGCGCGGGCGGTGCTTCTTCAATTTGGGGGAGGATCCTAAAGTAGTTTCACACATGAATTTGAAAAAGTTTCGCAAGGGTCCGCAGGCAGGAGCCGGTGTCCTGAGCTGATACTTGTAGTAGCTGCTTAGCTACGTGAATTACAGATTATTTTAGTAGATCTTTTTTGATCTCCAGGAGGTCATTTGCTTAGCTGCTTCCCCAAATTCGTATGATTAAACGTTATCAGTGTTTTTATATTTAGCATTAGCAAGCTGCTCAGCTGCTGCATTTAATATAACCGACTAACTCCTGAAATGAAAGCTGGCGGTAAGACTTTATGTGCTTATTTACATTTGTTAATCTGCCTGTGATCAGACAGTTGTATAGCAGTGCATTTAGTGTACTTTGTATAATATTGTAGTTAACACTGTATAAGATACTTGGGTTTTTATCTTGGATGGAGGTTAGTAGGATGGTTAACCACTGTACTAGCTGAGGATAGACATTTTTCTTATTAAAATAATAATTGATCTAGCACCGCAAGGTAATTTATAAGGTTATACCTAGCTAGTCACCGCAAAAATTCAGTGTGCTCTTATTGCCAGGCACTTACTATAATGTATATCGACCATGGAGGGAAAATTGGGCGCCTATCCCAGTCTTGAACGGTGTACCTTATGTCAAAATATACTGTAGTCAAATTCTGCGGTAATTTATCCTAAATGGGATTTTTATGAATGACACACAATACATGTAAATCATTATCAAAAGGTATTGATTCTGCCCGTTGTGTAGTTTATATTAGACTGCAGAGTGTCTGGTTCGTCCCTGTAGTTCATATAAAGGACACATTTCGGGGACCGTTTCTCTAACTGGTCCTAATCAATCAGGTAGGGCCGCATTCCTGTGGCTCTTTTACGTCGTGTTTTGACAGATGTGGCTAGATTCTAACGTATCTTGAATCTATAATACTCAGATTTTCGATGTAAAATAAAACTATTTTTAATCAACAATCTTGTTCTTCTTTCACCCGCTTTCCCAAATGCAATAACCCATATAGAATCCATTACTGATGTAGCAGTGTTACTGACGTGCGACTTCTGTGTCTCTCCTGCTTAGTGCTTCATTGCCGTTGCTCAAAATGCTTCTCTGTGCCCGTGAAGAAGAGGGTGAGGAGGCGCCCATCGGCCCTGACGCTGCTCTCACTACCCGAGGAGGTCCTGCTCTGTGTGCTGCAGTGCCTCTCGGCCCAGGACCTGCTGGCTGTCAGAGCAGTGAGTGACACACACTCCCGCACACGCACACTCGTGCAGGCGTATGGAGGACGCGAGTTCCTCCCCATATCTATTCTAGTGAAAAGCCTCTAATTGCATTACACTTGTGTTCTAAAATGAGGCCCTACTTCGAGTTGCACATCCATCCTCTGGGTCATGGACTCCCAAATTTTTCAGACTATAACCCCCGAAATGACAGCACCAGAGACTCATGAATCCCTATTTCGCCAACATTTGGGTGTCCCCGTGTGGGTAGATTTCCTCAACCAGGGAGAGTCTGTCATGGTACATTTATCACAATTGACTCTGGTTAGAAAACATGCTCTTGAAATCCTCTTGCCACCCCCATTTTGGGAGATGCTGCTCTAAATGGTTGGGGGCTGCCTGCTGTACCTTTTCACTTGCTCCTAGCCCTTTGAGGAATGTTGGGGACTGAATTTGGAGAAAATGCTCCACGGCCTTTCCGACTGATTTGCTTTTGTGTTCGCAGGTGCATTCACGGCTGCGTGACCTCGTCGACGGTAACTCTCGACTTTGGGCGCGGGTCAGCTTTGCCAACAGCTGGCCTTCCGCGGATACCGTCTGGCTTTTCGAGAGGTGTGTGATCCCTGTGCCGCCTCCGCGCCTCCTCTGCTGGTCACGTGTTTAGACGTTCGGCTGCTTTTCCATTCACTCCTCATTGGGGAGACAATTCATGTTTCATGTTTCCTCTGTTTCAGAGCGGCAGATAAGGGGAATTTTGAAGCAGCAGTGAAGCTCGGAATAGCCTACTTGTACAACGAAGGCCGTATGTTTTTGTCTTTTTCTAAGCGCATAGTGCTGTGCAGAAGACTTAGGCAGTCAAAGAAAATGGTTCTGTTTTATTTATCTGGGTAGTAAGTTTATATCTGCTCTGGGGAAAAAAAAAAACAATTTAACACAAAATATTAACTTTAACCCACTGGCGTTTATGTTCTCCAGAAAGTCACTGATATCTTCTTGGATGGCTCGATGAAACCTAGCCGTTACATGTATTTGTTACAAGCTTAATTAACCAATTAATTGGTCAATTATTAATTGATTCTTTTGATTATCCAAAGAAATACTGTGCTGCAAATACTGGGAGAGGTTTTGAAAAGGTTAAGCTGATACTTCGACAGGCAACATGGTATTACACTGAAGACGGAATTGGAAATCCCATTGGCTTTGGCTGCCTGCTCTTACTGTAGTTCATTCACTGTAGATCCAATTGTCTTTTTTTTTTCTTCTGTTTAATACGAATCATTTTCAAACCCTTTCAGCGTCACTGTCTGACGAGGGGCGGGCCGAGATCTGTGGCCGCAAAGCGTCCCACTTTTTCAGCCTGGCTGAGAGTCTTCGTGTTCCGACGGCCGATCCCTTCGTCTGGGTCTTCATCCGACCGCCGTGGTCACCCTCCGGAAACTGCTGCAAGGCCGTTGTGTTCGACCACCTGAAAGCAGAGTGCTCATCGCAGCCTGTGAGCATCCAATTCTGGGAACGCCCCTCTTCCAACGGGGTCACCCGGACCCCCGTCCCAGACGCGTGACTCTTTAGTTGCTCGCATAAAACCGCCTCATGGTGATGAGTTTGCAGTGGGCTGAGCGCGGCACCCCTACGTTCTAGCTGCACCCCGCCCCAACTAATAAAAATATCCTGATTCAATCAGCATTGGTCCTTCTCACCTCGTTGTCCTGGAGCTGTAGTTTAATTGCCAGGTCATTTTAGAATTCTGCAAAAACACTGTCTGCTAAGTTCCGCAAAGCCCCCTAACTGAGATCTTATCCTACTTTTTATATTGGTTTGTTAAAATGGGCGGGAGGGTTATAGTGGAATCTCACATGGGGTGTTACGTTTGTTTCTGCTCCTTGACTCGCCATTGATTTCAGATGTTACTGTACACCATAACTTATTGATTCTGCCTGGAAATTTCAGAGTCCCTCTCTGTTTTCCTTGGAAGTCGACAATAAGGGCCTTTGGGGCTTTCGCATTTTCGCTTGCTCTGTCTGCTCTGCTGTTTCCTGTCTTGTCTAAATGGATTCTTGTTTTTTTTTTTCACTCTGCAGGAGAAAAGAGGCTCTTTGCTGCATTGTCTGGCGCGGGTTCTACAGTTTTTTGATGTGAGTTTGTACAAATGAGAGATGGGTTTAATGGTGGGTTGTTATTGTTAAACACTGACTGCTGATTATTTTTGGTATATGATCGTCTAAGAATTTTAATGGGCCTCCTCTTTTCTTATTGGCTGAATTGGTCGAGCACGTATCATTTAATAAGTGTGGCTGGGGGAGGGGGCATGCTGTCTGATCAATCCCAGGGGGAGCTGCGTGTGTGTTTAGCCTAACGTCCCTCTCCTGTGTGTGACAGGAAGAGGAGAAGCTTGTGGAGGCCCTGGACATGCTGGAGGAGTCGTCCCGATGTGGCTGCTTGCAGAGCTCCTACCTGCTGTGGGAGCACCAGCGCAGGGCGGCGGTAAGACATAAAGGGGGCACTTCAGGTCCCGGAAGGCTGTAAACCCCAAACTGATTGAAAACAAAAAAGATTCATCATTTTAGAACTTCTCGTTTCTCAGATGCTGTCACTGTGTTTGTGTGAGCACGCGCGGAATCTATCATGCCTGTGTCTTCGTAGCTAATGTGGTGCCTGCTTGTCACCGCAGATGGCAGATCCTGGCAGATACCTCCAGTGTCTGCGTACGCTGAGGGATTACGCGACCAAAGGCTGCTGGGAGGCGCAGGTAAGCAGGACGTGGCCCATCTTGCAGCCTCCGTGTGATATTTTAGGCCTTCTGTAGCTATAACACAGACTGCGTTCCATCCTCTGCTAATACGATCGCAGTGGGATGTTGTTTGCGCCAGGTGCTGGGTAACGGGCTCATTCAGAGTAACACCGAGCCTCTCTGCTTTTTCGTTAATTGGCTGACTCTCTTATCAGTGTGCCCAAATGGGGGTGCAGGAATGAGGTGCAGATACACTGCATCCATAATGGCTCATACTTCCTGTCTGAGATCCCCCCTGCCTGGCGTGGCGGTCGCATAAATGGCAGATCTGTCCACCCGTCCAGATAGATGAGCTCAGTTGCTTTAACAGGCTAGACGGGACGAGGGTGCCCCATTTGCAGGGAGCAGCAAAAGGACACGGCCCAGTTTTGCTCAGGCGATCGATGGCTGGATGAAGCGCTCAGGATGATATGTGGTGCTGTCAGACGCAGGCATCCTCAGTGGGGTCTTGCTCGGTCCTCATTGCCCTGAGTATCCAGCTTTTTAACCCAGCTGCCCCTGATATTTTCTCCCTTGGTGTCACTCCTGTTTTTCGTCAGTCACAGAGTAATGATGCTTTATGCCCTGCATTTAAATATCATATTGCAGGGCTTCCCACTTCCGAACCCTGGAGGGTCAGTTTGGAACACAGTTTGCTGATTGCCCTGCTCGGACATGCCTGCTGAACCAGGAATTTAGCTGATTACTGTGTAATTAGCTGATGATGAGTTTGAGCTGGGAATTCTGGCCGTCCAGGATCGGAATTGGGGAACGCCGGCAAACTGAATTTGAAATAATGACAGATGTTATTTACCACGCCATCTCATGCCAGTACTTGCACTGCATAGTAGTGGGAGGTTTGTCCGCATCAGGTGGGGAAAGATGACCTCTATTGCTGTTGGCTTCAGCACCCCTTCCTCTGTCGCCCCCTACCAGCTGTCCCTGGCCAAAGCATGCAGTTCTGCAAACCCTCTAGGTCTGGACCCACAGGCCTGCGCTGACCAGGTCGCCCAGCTCTTTCAGTCCCAGTCTGCCCAGCGTCGCCGACCCGAGGACCTACTTCGGCACGGGATCAAAGACACCATGAGGTGAGCGGGCGGAACGTGCCGGAGTGACACGTCCTCTGGTGGCCTGAAGGTGCACCTGCTGGTGACCCATGTGTGCTCGGTCTCTTCAGCTCGTGTCGGTGGTGCTTTCTCCCTGCCTGTCAGTCGCCCGCCTTAATCAGGGTGTCAGTACCTTCCTCGTATCCTGTGCCTGCCCAGTCCTGCCATGAATAGCTTTTCATTGGCTGTGTACTATCTAATATTTTATAAAAAAAAAAAAGTTTATTATTGCAAGCTTTTGAAAACAGATGGATGTTGTTAGAGCATCATCCACCGCGGGTAGACTGCACCCCCTGTGGGAGGGGGCGTGGCTTTGGCTGAGTCACTCTACCTCCTTCAGGTACATCCTGGTGGACTGGCTGGTGGAGGTGACCACCATGAAGGACTTCTCCAGCCTGGTGCTGCATGTAACGGTGGGATGCGTCGACCGCTACCTGGCACTGCACTCTGTGCCGAAAGCCCGCCTACAGCTGCTAGGCATCGCCTGCATGGTCATCTGCACCCGGTGGGTGGCACTTTGGCAGTTGGAAGCCTGCTGAGATCATGTCTGTCTTCTGCTGTAGTGTCTATGCATTTTCCAACCTGCTTCTCAGCAAGGTCCTGGCTTATGAGTACTTGAATATTTTCTGAACATGTACTAGTGTGTCAGTTATTGATCCATATTTCCATCAACTTTTGAGTACCGATATGAAGTAGTGTTTCCCAGTCTGGTCCTCAGGGACCCGCAGATTGGGGAGGGGGCAAAAAATGTGGACTGTCTGTGGGTCCCCAAAGACTGGGATGAGAAACTCTGATATAAAGCATCAGTCCAACAGAGTCTCACTGTGACCTCCAGGTACATCAGCAAGGAGATTCTGACGATCCGTGAAGCTGTGTGGCTCACCGACAACACATACAAGTACGAGGACCTCGTGAGGATGATGGGAGAGGTCATGTCTGCACTGGAGGGCAAGATGCGGGTGTGTACTGCTCTCCTGAGCCGAAAGTAAATGCCGTACGTCATAGTCGGGTTGTACGAGAGCCGCCAAATCCATCTGGGATTGATTAAATGGGTCTGCCTCTCCTCGCGGGACTAATGGTTATGGGCATCACAGATCATTCCTGAAATGGAATAAGGCAGGCGGCAGACTGAGAGCAGGGGCTCTAACACAGCTCTGCTTCCTCGGCTAAGCGATTAACACCATGTTTAGGGCTGACTCCAGCTACACAATCCACTGGAGCTTGCAGGAAATCGGCCATTTTCAGACATTAGCCATATGAAGGTAGGGCCGGGCGATAAAACGATAAAGATCATGATGGCGAAAAAAAACTTTCCTCGATAGAAAAATAGATGTAGTTCATATAAAGTCGATAGCCTATGGGTGCGTTCGACTTTAGGTCTGTCTGCAGTTGACGTGACGTGGAGCGAGATCTGCCGGCGGCTGCAGGGGTGGAGTATAAACTGACTGCAGCCAAGTCGGACAACTTCTACTCCTCGTAGTGCGAGACCTGACTGCAATGGCCGCACTGCCAGAAGGGTGCAGATAAATCTATACAAATATCACATAAATGCACATTACTTCTTTTACAATAACCGACTCCTGATCCAAACTGTTAGCAGTGGGGGGAAAAAAACTATTGTGTACAGTGGCCCTGTGTAAAAAAAAAAAAACAGCTGCCAGGAAAAAGATCAAATACATGTATTTCAAGGATTCAGAGTTTTTATTGTCATTTACAGAGTACAATTCTTACTTGAATACCTTCTTCACAGACTAGACGATTAAACAAAGCAGCGCAACATTACAGTAACAACAAATAAACCACTAACTTATGTGTATTAAAGCATTTATGTGATTTATTTAAATTTTAAGACAGTTTATAGCGAAACTTGAAATCATATATATAATTTTTGGAAGGTGTGCAATGTATATGTTTGTAGCATCACTGCTTTTAAAGTTAAAATTATATATAGTTACTCATGCATGATGTTTGTTTAGATTAAGTTCTTTCTGTGTATTTGTTTTTAAACTTCTTACCTTTTCTAAATGACCTGATTTGAGTGTCCTTTATTTCTTAAATCCATCGTTATTTATTTATTGCAATGTTCTACAGAACCATGTTCAACTTATGGCAAAATGAGTAATATTTAAACTACAATTAATGTTATGTCTTCACATCTCCGTTTGGAATGAAAAGGTTGTGATTTCACTGCAGTGATTTGATTCATATCATGATATATATCGATATCGGCTGATATGGGGGGGGGATATCGAGAGAAGATTTTTTTTCCGTATCGGCTAGTCCTAGATGAAGGTTCTGTTTTTTTGGCCTGGCCGTACTTCTCTCTAGAACAGCTCTAGTCTCGGCACATCTGTGCCCATGTGCCTTGACATGGGGGCCCTTTGTGTCCCAATAGCACATCGCTCCCCCTATCTGTGTGTTGTGGTAATTACCGGCAACGGTAGCTGAGAATATGCCACTTCAGGCAGATGCATGATGAATCTGCTCTGTCTCTTCCTCCAGACTCCCACCCTGCTGGATTATGGGGAGGTTCTGCTCTCCCTGCTGCCCCTGGAGAGGCGCAGTGCCCATCTATTCAGCTACATCTGTGAACTCTCGCTCCTCTATACGGATCTGACCCTGCCATCCCCGGCTCGGCTCGCCTGCGCCGCCCTGCTGCTCACACGTGCCATGCACCACTACGGTGAGCCCGGTTGACTTTGCCGCGCAGTCAGCAAGTGTCTGCTGGGAGCCCTGCCCCTTGATACATAAGCCCCACCCCCTGATCTGTGTGCTGTGCTCTCATTGCATCGCAGCTCCCGTCTGGCCACCAAGGCTGGCCGAGCACACCGGCTTCTCCAAGCAGGACCTCATCCCAAACGCTGTGCTGCTCTATACTAAATGGTGAGTCAGATGCGTGGGGGGGGGGGGGGGGGGGCGCGCGCGGGGCCGGGCGCGCGGGGGGGGGGGGGCGGGCGGGGAGAGGGATGAGGGGAGGGGGAGGGGGTGCGGGGGGGGGGGG
>JAODJX010000048.1:10659714-10670992 GCA_026776945.1 Isichthys henryi | reverse complement strand
GGGGGTGGCAGCTCGGAGCCTAGTGGGTCTGACACTTGAGCACGAGGTTCAATAATTCAAAAAAGAGAAGCTATCAATGGCTGCACAAATCTTCACACGGCTCGGCAAATTGGAAGGCTTGTCAGGAGTCACAATACAAGCTAGCGCTCGGATGGATTAAAGGGGTGAAGTGAGAAGACTGGCTGGCGCTGGGGAGGTGGCAGGTGGGGGTTGACCAGGCAAGGCCGGGGATGCAGAGTGGCCTACTGGGAGCTGGACTGAGACACTTGGAGGAACTCCAAGTCTCCTCTTACAAGCTAAACACTCAATACAAAGCAGGAAGCAGACAGGACCGTCATGGAGAACCGTAAATTCAACATTACAGTGAGACGTCCATCAGAAAGTCCTACAGAGAGCAGCGGCTTTCTGGGAACACTGATGCCTCCCGTGACGGGGGGATCTCCGGGTGCTGCAGCCCAGCTGTCCTGGTCCAGCCCGCTTCAGAACCATGTTGACGATCCAGCGCAATCAGGGTGCTACCTACTGCATCATGCCCATTATAAGAGATAAAAGGATGCCACCTTCTCCACTTTGGGCCCAGGGCCTGTGAGAAGCACCCAAGGCCGATCCATGCCAACGCCAGCCCCCCCGCAGAGCTGTTACGTCCCATTACAAGTCAGGTCAGAACGACTGCCCAGCTGCGGACCTCAGATGGTGTCACTGGTTTCTTTCACCAGGGGGGTCCTGAAGCAGCCTGTCCAGTCTGAGTCCCTGTCAGACACATGGGGGGGTGGGTCTTCGGCTGGGTGCTCTGGCTGCCCTCATTCTCAGATTCTCAGCAAATTCTGTTTGACGTGAGCCCCAAAGAACCACCTACATAAACAGCCACTCGACAGACACAAACAGCACCGAGTCCAACACTGAAGCGGAGCTCAGGATTAATATTTAATTAGCGCTTTGAACAACCACTAATCGTATATTTTTGAGGAGTCCTGTGCTTGAAAAAAAGCTCCCCTATCTGCGAAGGAAATGAAATCTCAGGGAAAAATACACAAAGGTTTAAAAATGCACATCACTGGAGCTTAAGAATTAATGCAAACACATTTTTAATTTGTTAATTTAATGAAGTGACAGTGATGGGTTTTTGAAGCAGATCTTTGGTGCCGTGAAATCAAATCCTGGAATCTTGTCACTGCGTTCACGGACATACACTCACGCTCAGATGAGTGTGCTCACGCACACACACAGCGACGCACTTTAAACACACCAGTCAGATTTATCACGTGCGGCGTCTCCCGTCGGCATCACACTGGCTGATTTTCTCATTTCATAGGTCACCGAGGTAGAACAGGCGTGTGCTTGTTCAAACCCACCCAGCAGGACGGGCCGCTTTAAGCACACAACTTTCTCTTCAGCGGCTTAACAGATGCCGGGGGGGAGGGACTCCGGTGAGCACGGAGCTAACATGGACGCCAGTGCCGAGCGCTAACAGTCTTATTTATTATTTCAGGTCAGCAGCTTTAAGCGCCACTAGCCACGTTTCCTGGGCTGTCCCTGCGGCACGGTGTGGGCAGGTGAGCACTGTGCCTTTCCAAATATAGAGATCATATTTGTACTATCTGACACGGGTGGCCTGATAGAACAGTCATTCCACCCCCCCACCAGTACGCTCAGATGTAGTGAATACACCAGCAGAAGGGTGGCAGACAGGGGGGAACATAGGGCAATGAGGAGAGGTGGACTTTTGCTGACAATCGGTGCGAAGGGGGGGTGGGAGGTTCTGTTAGTACTTTATGCTTTGTTTCTCCGGTACAGGTGTCTATATAGGTGCCTGCATCTGCTCACCTGTATGGGTGTCCATATGTGTGTCTGTGTGTTTTCACATATATGGGCGTCTGTACGTGTGCCTGTGTGTTTTCACATATATGGGCGTCTGTACGTGTGCCTGTGTGTTTTCACATATATGGGCGTCCGCACATGTGCCTGTGTGTTTTCACATCTACGGGCGTCCGTATGTATGCCTGTGTCTGGGGTAATGAAATGCTTGGCTCATGGAAGGTTCCAGAAGGGCAAAGTTACGATTGCCTCAACTTGTTTTCCCTTGACCGGGTAATCACTCATTCCTCTGAACAGTGAGAAGGGGTCAGAGGTCAGCAGGTAAACACAAGAATGTGCCAAGCAGAAGGGGGGGGGGGTCTTCAGGGGGACCATGATTAAGGCAGGCATCTGTAACAGGCTGCCTGCACCTGCTCTCTCTGCAGACAAAACAGGACATTTGGGATGTTTCTGGGGTACAGATGCAAACGCCTCATTTTGGCCCAACACTGATTGTGGAGTCCATGGGTCTGTACAACACATGAGGTCACGGCCCGCCACACGTGTACTGGCATGGAATGGACACGTCAATCATGCAAATGAGCTGAGAAAAAGAAAACATGAATAAACGTGCCCCCCCCCAAGGCCGCACAGCGTAAACAAGACATGAGACAGAGGCAGCGTGGATAGGCCCTCTGGCAAAAAGAGGAATTAGGGAACACGCCCCAGCAGCATGAAAAACATTGCTGGTCCAGATGGTGTATAAACAGGGATGGGAAAATATACAAGGCCCAGCAAGGGGACTAGGCCTCGCCTGGGGAGCGGGCCCACAGCGAGTGCATGCTGCTGGGCCACAGCTTGCCAGGGAAATGGGTAACGGCCTTGTTATTGTAACATGGTGAGCACATGGGCCGCTCCCCTCGGCGTCTCTTTAGCACGCTGCCTCCTGCTGAGGACATGGCCAGCCCGCCACCTCTTGTAAAACTGTTTTTCAGACGTTTGTTTTGTGTTTTTTTTGCCCACGCCTCACGGTGCCCACCCCTCACAATTGCAGGCATGCTGCACTCTGCTCCTCCAGCCTGTGTGATCCCACTCTGTACTCACTGCCTAAGACAGGTAGGTCCAGGCGAGGGAGCATGGCAGGAATCCATGCCGTAAGCCCAGGACAGTCTGGTGCTTCTACAGTTAATATATCAGTATCTGGTTTCCTTGGTGACCAGGCAGGACCTCACACACAACAATCAGGACCTACGCCCCCCCCCACAGGAAGCTCATTGCTCAGCTTGCGGCCCATTGTCCTCCTCCTCAAGTGACCGCCGGCCAATTAGCAAGTTAACAAGTTAAGAGGCGGACTCTGTCAAACGTGGCCCTTTTTCACCCTGGGGTCGCCGGGGAGGGGTGCTGATGTCTCTCCCCCACGTTTCTGAGGCTGGTTTGAACAGCTGCAGGGGAAGTCCCCCTTCCCACCCCCATCCCGCTGCACGGCTGCCCCGCCCCCTGCCGCCTCTGCCACACAGCATGGCTGCCCCCCGCCGCTCCCCGCCGCTCGGTCCCGCTCTCCACTCTGCCGCGAATGCCATGCATCGAGCCGCCGTTTCTGTGCCGAACGTGTGCCGGCGTGCCCCCCCCCCCACCAGCCGCTCATAATGGGATTAGAAGGGCAGAAAATACAAAAATGTGTCTTACAAAAAGGTCAGGAGGAACCTATGAGCTGATTTCATGTTAACCTGCAATTGTTAGAGTAATATTGAAAATGGCTAATCAGCTCATATCTGGGTCTCCTTTCTTAAAGTCAGAGGATCTTAAAAGGTCTTTGGAACAGGGAATAACAGAAGCCCTTAATGTCTGTGCAGTGTACAGCTCCTGCACTGTAAAACCTTTATCTGTCCATCCCCCGATCCTGTAACTGGGTCTCCGGTGGCTTAGAGCAGATTGCAGGCAGCTCAGGGCACGAGGCCATAGAGCACCCTGGAAGGGATGCCGGTGGATTTGTAATCAAAGATAGACAGGAAGGCTGTTGTGTGTTTTATTGGAAGGTGGGGGGGGTGCGTAGGTGAGTCACAGTATGTGTGGGAGGGGTGAGTCAGGGCACCGAGGGCCCTCCCTCGAACCGAGATGGAACGGCAGTAATGAATGCCTTCCGCGTGAACTTCTCCAAACACGTCAACCCTAAATGTCGAGCTTGATGTCACTGCCGCTTAATACTTTGGTCGTTGAGGGCTGTAGGTTTACATTTTCAGTTGTGTGTAAGTGACACTCCGCTGTTCTCTGCACGTCTCTGATGCTCAGTTTCAGCGACGACGTCCCCACGGATTACAGACACGTGTCTCTGACGGGGGTCAAGCAGAGGTTTGAGGATGACGCCTACCAGCAGATCAGCAAGGAGGAGGTGAGTCCCGTCGTGTCTGCGGGTCTCGGAGCACATCAGCCGACGGTTCTGGCGGAAATGAGGGACTGACGCGTTCATTAATACTCATGTTGAAAGATGATTACTGGCAGATCTTGACTTGTGTAAAACCAACATGCATGAATGTGGACTTGCGCAAAAAATATCCTTCCAAGCCACCTTATCTCTGACCCACACAGGTCATGGGCTTCAGAGAGTTCTGTCAAATACTGGGGATCCCCGAGCAGGAGCAGGAGCTGGGGGGGCTGGGTGGCTCAGGGCAGCCTGGAGGCCTGCACACCTTCCTGTCCTCCCCCACCAGCGACAGCAAGAGGTGTGTGTGTGTGGCGCAGCCCCCTCCCCCGGGTCTGGCACCTTTCAGTGGCACGGGTACTCTGAAGGTGGCATCAATAGTGACTCTTGATCCGATTTTTTAATTTTTTTTTCCCTCTCTCCAATCAGGAGGCGCAGTGAGAGCGGCACACACAGCCACAGGTGCAGCTTTGTGGCCACGCCCACGGCCGAGCTGTCCACTCAGGAGGAGACGCTGCTGGGGGACATCCTGGAGTGGAGCCTGGACACCTCCTGCTCCGGATACGAGGGAGACCAGGAGAGCGAAGGGGAACGGGATGCGGAGAGTGAGTTTCTGTGTGGTGCCGGCGTTGCTGGGTTATTCGGATATAGTTACTGGCAGTGGCATTATCCTGATGGGAATGCCGCAAAGTATGTGCTCTGGAGCTGTTAATCCTGCCTGCCTGCCTGCTCTGTGCATGTTAACGAGAAGGTGATTAGTGTATGTGTGTGTTCCCCCCGCCCCCCCACACAGGTCTTGCCCCTGAGATCCTGTTGATACACGAGGTACAGCCCGCAGACTTGCACCAGCACTGCCGTGCTCTCTCCAGCGACGAGGACAGCTTCTGTGAGTCGGATGCCGATGGGGCCGGTCGGCCACAGCATTCTGGCAAGGAGCCCCTCCCACACACTGGTGCAGAGCCCTCGGCCCGACTGGCGAGCGTCGACCTCCAAAGCTCGGGGTATTCCTCTGTGCAGAGTCCCAGCCCATCATCTTCCTGTTCCTCGCCCCCCTCCCTCATCTCCTGCACGCTCCCTAACTTGACTGCAACTTCAGTGCTGGTTTCACCTGGCTTCTGCCCCCTGACGGGCACCACCAGAGCCAAGAGCTTTGGTCGGAGGCAGGTGAAGAGGAAGAATGGGGCGGCGCACAGTGGGGGGGAAGAGGCTACCGAAGGCTTCATCAGCCTGTAGGGGCAGTGAGCGCCGCCCCCGTCCTGGCTGGCTCCTTCGGAGACTTGCACTCAAATTTCGTTTCCCCACGTGTTGGGAAAGAGTGAAATTTATAGGGACACACAAAATGAACAAACTAAACTACAGAGCTTTAAGGACAAGGACAGACTTCCTGAAATCAGCCGCCTGACTGAGCCCCACGTATTTTTTTTTATTCTTTATTTTTTTACTTTACTCCTAGTCTACAGGATTATTTGCTGGAGATCTGTGATCCCCGAGTTCCTGTAGATTAGCGCTGATGCAGGAATGACTGGGAATTCTGGCTCTGGGGGGACTTTCAGTGTTTTAATGCCGTATAGGCTGTTGCAACAGTCTGTCCATGGTGCTTTCAGACGATGGATCGATCGATCACTTCAAGAAAAGGGTTGTAATTTTTGGTTTTAAGTATCGCGACAAAACAAAATGTTCTGTTTGTATTCTGTGGTCCGGGTATTCAGGTAAGCGTGAGCCAGAGCCCTTACGTGAGACGAGACCAGTCAGGGCTTGTGAAATGTCACTGTGTTTCTGGTGGTTTCATTCCAGTTTGGCCCTTTGGGTTTAAGAAAGGCGATAAGTGCTATCTTAATGTTTACAGTTACTTGGTGCAACAGGTTTTTTTTTGGGGGGTGGGGGGTCCCTCTGTTAGTCTTTCGAAACTTGAAGGCATAGGGGAGTGTGTCTGCTGGAACAGGATATAAGAGATGGACAGCTTATGTATTAAGTACATAGGCAGATTACACTATGCTGTGAGAATGGTTTACACTGTTAGCTACCAGCTAATGGATTCTCTGCCTGCAGCAGTTTGACAGGCTCTGCTTTGGATCCCCTTACTTCATTTACTTTTAAAATTGGACCATTTAGTCGACCGGCTGTTGTAACTGTGCGTGAATCATAGTCGGGGGGGATCCACGCCTCCCAGCATGTCTGACTCCGGCACATGACTTCCGAAAATCAATGTTTACTGTGAGGAAACTTTTGGTGGCTTTTGCTGCACTACAGCAAGCAAATACTACAAATGTCAGTGCATCTGTGCAAATGAGTTGACTTAACGCACTGAGGCTGTTGCTTGTGAATTTAAGAAGTACTGTATTAAAGCCTGTGTGGCACAGGACAGCCTGTCCGCCAAAAATCGACTGATTGTAAATAGCTGTGCTACACAGAATGTATTGTGTAAATAATTTAATATGGGAACCTGTGACACAGCGCCTTTTACTTGAAGCCTGAGATTTTGCAGGAACCTAAAGTACAGGCTCTGCGCTACCCGAGGATGCACTGCCTGAGTCTCTGTGGTTTTCCTCTTGTACATGTGAAAGGTTGTGTTAAAAGAGGTCTTCAGCTGGTACCCCTGCAGTCTGTAACTGGGATCTGTAAAGATGTCACTGATATACTGCCAAAGTTTAGCCAGCACGTTGATGTGGATCCAGTGCTGCTGCCGGAGGTTCTCAGTGTGTTGAACATTCTTATCAATGCAAAGATCCTTGTGGTGTGACAGCTGCAGTTCAGGTAACGACTTTAACAAGCGGCTGTATCTGACTGCCAATAAACATTTCAAAAGAGTAACTGTTTCAAAAACTTTTTTTCTCAAGTCGTAGAAAATGATTGTGAAATGAGTATTGTGCGGTACTGGGCACGCTTCCACAATCGCTTTGCCCGGATCACAGTTATGGATACCTCTGACTGGGATCCTCCCGGCGCAGGTTTGGACTTCGCCTTCCATGAGGATATCGTCACCATAACCCCTGTCACGTGCTGTTTCCATCTTCATTAGTCGGAACATCAATAATTAAGGCAACAAGTAATGAACGGTGAAATCATTTAGCTTTAACTTTTCTTCTAACTTGCTGATATTCAGTTAGTGCGGTGTTTAAAGACTACTTTATTTGGCACGGACTGACAGGCACTAAGGTATAATTTGACGCACGTCTTGCCTGAATAGATAGAGCATACAAGCTACAGTGAGCGCGATCACGTGACGCCGGCCAGTGGTCACGTGATCCCTTGTTGACGTTCGTGCTATTTGCACAGTGCGCGCAAGCTCTGCCTTCGCTTGGTGCAATGTCATCCTTAGGGCTGGCGTGTAAAGATCAGCAAGCAGCCGTGCGCCTGGAAATGCAAGGACTATTCGCTCGAATGTTTCTGCTCAAGACGAAGCCGAATGCTTGTCAATGTTGTCTCCGTAATTAGCGATTTTTCTCCATAAGTCGGCAAAGAAGTCACATTCCATGAAGTTATATAGCCAGTCACGACGCTAGAACTTCAAGGTAAGCTGCTGTTATAATATATTTTATGCTTAACCAAAAGCGGAGTCTCGATATTCAGACAAAGCGTACGTTGTCATATTTCGTTTTTTTTTTTCCCCGGAGCCATTAGCGATGGATTGACGGGCGTTTAATCCAATCGGCGCAGGCCGGGGTGGCCATCCTACCGTGTATACATGGGGATGGGGGTACCACGTACGTGCTCCTTCGGGGAGACAAAAGGCCAAACGTTCTGCTTTTCTATTTTTTACATTACGATAATAAGTCAGTGTGGTTAGTGGTACACGGGCTATATAAATGAAATCCCAAGAAGGCCTACCGCTTTCTCTTTATCGCGATGTTGTCTTCAATAAGTGTGCGGCTTCATAATAAAAAAACGCCGCGTTGTTATAAATAAATGTCACTGCGACGCGAGAAATATTAATTTATCTAAAATTACCGTCGAATGACATTTATTTAAGAAGGCACATTTAAAGGCATCATGTGGAATACCCATGTATTAAAAACAAGGTTTCTGCTTTCTGACCGACCAACTGGCCAGTATGGTTGCGAGAAAAATCGCTATTTAAACGTGTGTTAAGGGGCGATAAGATTTATTAATTCAAAGTAATCCTCCTAGACAGCGCGACGAATGCGTTTTCTTTTCTTAAGGAAATACATGTGATTACCAGTGAAAGATGGTTACCCCCTCCAGTTCTGTCAGAGCCACTTAAAGTTCAGGTAAATCTATGTAGTCACGGAGAAAGGGGGCAGGTACCCTGGTCAACACGGGAGGTTTAGTCTTGCGATTTAGGCTCAATAATTATTGACTCCTGTTGGTTCCTTCTTATATTCAGTTTCCTTTAAGCAACCGTGTATGGTACATAAATGCCTACAAAGCTGCCTTTGTTCTCTGAAGGCGATCCAATGCAAATTTGCATACCTGGGTGCCATAATTACACGCAGTATATCAGAAAAGTGTTGCTGCATTGTTTTAATGGCTTGACTTGGACTGTCCTGATGAGCTGGCCTGTGATTACCATAAGGTAAGCATTTTAAGCAGGTGACAACAGTCCTTGATGGCACTCTGGACTGGGCAGGATGTGCCCAGCGCTACCAGACCTGTTGGGTGACATTGCACTGTGTTTACAACTCTTCACTTTGCCTGTGGGCAAATTTGCTAAGAGTCTAGCATTTTCCTCTCATGTTTCTTGTAGTGTCCAACATATATGACATATTCGCATTTCCCAATGAGTTTTTTATTAATATGCAGTACTGCAGATTCCAGTGATCCATCCATCTGTCCATTCCTATATTTACTGTTCACCTTATCCGGCCAAGGGTTGTGGCATGCTGATAACGCTGGATCCATAATCCTTTGGGTGTAACTTGCTCTTCGGCAGGAAAACTGCCCAGGATTTTGTCTTTCTGTGGATCGGTTTTTACTGAAGCTGTAAAGGCTTCTCTTCCCATTCTCTGTGTAATTTTCTCTCTTTGTGAAAACGGCACTTTTTCAGTAAGTGTTCTCTTTTTGATTAATAACCCATCTCCCTCCCTCTCTCTCGTCTCAGAACCCGACAGACTGCGCTGCCGTGACTGTGCCCGCTGTCCGTCAGTGAGATGGCTGTTTTGCGACAGTTTGGCCTGCTCCTATGGAAGAATTACATTCAGCAGGTGGGAAAATGGAGAATTTAATTTCCAACAAACTAGATTTACAGGCAGCTTTTCTTCCTTGTCCGTATTTTTGTTGAACTTCAATGTGTCATCACAGAAATATGCATTTAATTTAATTTGACGAGCAAGTTTGTTTTACAAACACGCATGGCACTGTTGCACGTCATCTGAACCTGTAAGTAGCAAAAACGTTTTTGCATTAGTACATAATGCCATTTCATGTATGAAATTTCATAAGTTAGTAAATCATTAACCTCAAGGACACCATGAGCAGCACTGTATTAATATAGTCTGCCTAATCTTGATAATCAGCTTCAATAAAGTTTAAGCACTTATAAAGCAAAACGAATGTTAAGTGCCCCAGTCTTTTTAGAGTTGGACTTTTATGTATGTATACAAAGCACGTCTGTCCTTTGTTGTTTCCTTATCTTCATCTTCCAAACCTGTTTTTTTGGATGAGCCTTTTTTTCTCCTCAGAAAAACACCTAGTGTTTGTACTGGCAGCTTATCACATTATCTTTGTTTTGAATTAGTGTTGCACGATGCATGATTGCATTTTCCGTCTGTGGGGTACACGCTGCTCAGTTCCAGAGCATGTTTTTGAATTTTTTTATTTTATGATTTTTTTTTTTTGTTTGTTTTGTTGCATGTTCCTATGCAGACAGTTTCCAGCTTGCATGCGTTTTTATACTGCACAGTTATACTGCACAGTTATACTGCACAATTATACTGCAGCATCTGTGTCATGTGCATTAGACTCATTCTGGGAAATTTTGGCCAGCATTTCTACCCAGAATGCATCTGGAGCCCGTTACAGTTTCCTGTGGGTGACGCCGCCATTGCATCTGCAGGTCACGGCAGCGCAGCTCCGATCTCTGACGCAGCCTCACCTGTACCCTGACATCCCTCTTCTTCTGGCCTGCAGAAACGCCAGATCCTGGTGACGCTGGTGGAGGTGGCTCTTCCGCTCCTCTTTTCTGCCATCCTCATCGTGCTCCGCCAGAAAGTGCCCTCGACCAGCTACCCCAACGGCACGCATTACGAGAGCTTCTCAGTGAGCCACCTGCCCTTCCCGCTCTCCATCGGGAGGTTCCAGTTCGCCTACGTCCCTGGGAACTCCAGCGTGGTGCGGCAGGTGGCTGAAGATGTGCAGAGGAGCCTGGGTCCAATGAGCATCCGCTCAGGTCAGTTCCCGATGCGGCGGCGGGCAGGATGGGGGTATGCCGTCTGCTGCGGGATCCCTGGGGTTCTGACATGGCCCCTCCTTGGCCTTACTCCGAGCGGAAGCAGAAGAACGGAAGGCTCCTGAATAAGTGTTCCAAAGGCGGAATGTACAGAGTGAAAGTGTGAAATGGGGAAGGTGACTTCACAGCTTATGGTGTGACGCTCTGATATTCCAGCAGCGGTAGAGTGGGCGATGCTGGAAGAATTTCTGTGCCAGTGTTAGGTATGTGTGTATATACACCTATGTGTGCATGCGTATACGTGTGTGTGCACGTGTGTGTGTGGGTCATGTACATGTTACACTGTGGGGACCAAATGTCCCTACAAGGTGTTAAAAACCTACTATTTAGACCTTGTGGGGACCATTATTTTTGCCCCTCCCCACAAGGGGAAACTCAGTTTTGTAAAAATCTGTGACTTCAATCAAAAAAACAAAAATGCCAAAAGTTGCCTTATTTGTTTGGTTTACTTATGGTTAAGGTCAGGGTTTGGCAGTGGTTAAGGTTTACATTGTTAGCATTAGGGTTTTGCCCATAGGAATGAATCCCCACAAAGATATGAGTACGTGTGTGTGTGTGTGTGTGTGTGTGTGTGTGTGTGTGTGTGTGTGGGGGGGGGGGGGGGGGAATTGGCATCTCCCCACCATATTTCCAAAAAATAACCACCCACAATACGGCAT
>JAODJX010000048.1:10497142-10529217 GCA_026776945.1 Isichthys henryi | reverse complement strand
CTGTACTGTGCTGTGCAGCCAGCCCCTCTGGGACAGGCAGGGCCCAGGGAGCAGAGTCTGTACTGTGCTGTGCAGCCAGCCCCTCTGGGACAGGCAGGGCCCAGGGAGCAGAGTCTGTACTGTGCTGTGCAGCCTGCCGCTCCACGCCTTCCCTTTGCCATGAGCTCTCTGCTCGTCTGACCCAGGGGGTGGAACCTTTGCTTGGAAAGGATATGCTTCGTGGGGTGTGGTTCCAGCAGAAAACAGACACCTCCCTTCTGTGATGAGGTCAGGTGGGGGGCGGAACCTGGTTACAGAGTTTAGAATACCGGATATCTAGTCCGAAAGTGTGGGAATGAGGCATGCAGACAGTGAGTGTTCAGGAGGCATTATCTTGTGTTTAAACGTCCATGAGTTTTGGGTTATATAACTGCCTTATATTTTTTCTGCCCCCTTCTGTGCCTCTCTTTCACTCTCTTGTTTTCAAACTGGCTCACAACTCCTGTGCTCTGGTAGCACTGCTTTTTTTTTTCTCTTTGGGTTTGGACTGTGTCGAGTGGCTTCCAGGGAACATTTGCTTGCTCTCTCTCTCTCTCTCATGTTGTCCTTTTGAAGGGTTCCTCTGATGGCCTTATACACTGCTGTCCTCCTCTGCTTTTAATAGCGGGAGTTGCTGTGTGACTCACTTCCTGTCAAGGGTGCAGTGTGGGGCGTGGGCCTAGCCTGCTCACTTCTGCTGTTCCCTGCCACTCCTGTTGCCGTTCGTTTACGACCTGACAGCTGCCGTCTCGCTGAGGGGGCTGATGAAAAGGGCAGTTGGTTCTGTAGCTGTGAGGCCTGCCAGGTCCTAGAAGGGGCCTAGAGGTTGAGGCCCCGGGGTTTGGGGCCCAGAGTTTGTACCCTTGATCCATTACCTGTATCACTCTGGTAAATTGTGGAGGTGTGTGGTGGCTTTCAGAAAAAAGTATCGGCTGAAGAACATCACCAGTGATGAATTGTGACTCTGCATGCCGCCGCTATGCCGTGTAGAGGGGAGCCACGTGTTTGTCATTTAAAGGTCCCTTTTGTTGCTCCTTTTAGCTCCAGTTACTCCTCAGCAGCGTTAGAGTACGAGAGGCAGCACGACATCGACCCCGTGTACGACTCGCCCAGGATGTCGCGCAGGAGCCTCCGCCTGCAAACTGCGGCCGGCCACTACGGCGATGACAGCCTGCTAGACTCCTCCCACAGTCACAGCGCCAACTACAGCGCCGGAGGAATCAGCCGCAGACAGGCCAGGTGAGCAGGGAAGCCGCAGTTAAATTGTGCTAAATTTGTCAGGAATTATGGGATCCATAATTGGATTGTCACGGTGATCATTCTCAGGACACTGAGGAGCAGGCGGACGCAGCAGCTGGTCTCCACCCCAGTGACGCAACACGAGTCCGGCTCTGTGAGTCTCCGCAGCTGTGCGGCGAGCGACGCCTCGCTGCTGGCCAGCCTGCTGGATGAATCGTGCGTGCAGGAGAGCACGCGCATCGGCAGCTTCTGGGGTGAGTCTGGGCCGGGGCCAGAATGTGGCCACTCTGTATATCACAGGGCTAAAGGTCCGAGTCCTGCTGATTTCCAAACCTGGGAGCCAGGTGTGAAGCCTCTGTGGCCAATCAGAATCAGTAATTATTAAACTACCTGGGAGAACTGAAAACACGGCCTGGATTTGGAATCAAGGTCCAGATTTGAAGAGCCCTGCTATTTCAGGACCAAGAACACAGGCCTCAGGGACTCTTAGACAGTCCATGTTTTTGCTCCCTCCCAAACGTGGACTGCCTGGGGGTCCCCGAGGGCCGGTTAGGAAACACTGCTCTGTATTATTAGCTTGTGGGGTATTTTGTGGGGGTATTTTAATACTTAAATATGTTTTTTGCAGGTCTGGAGCAGGATTCTCATCTTAAAGGTTGGTGACCTATATTACATACAGTATCTGTGTGATGGTCCTTCTCTCTTTCCACTCGTCGTAATTTGCCTCACATTCCTCCCCCCCCCACGTCTGCATCTGCGCAGAGCACAGCTCAAAGATGGACCACACCGTCACGCTGGCCAACGGCGGCATCGCCACTACGCGCAAACAGGCCATCACCGCCGGCAACGGCTACATCTGCAGCAACTGCAGCATCCATTCCAAAAGGAATGAGGCCCTCACTGCCTACTCCTCCAGCTCCTCCTCCTCCACCACCTCCTCCTCCGCCTCCTCTTTTCCTCAGCCGGCCTCCGAGGCGACTTGCTCGCTGGCTTCCACCGTCTACACCCGGGACAGGGGTCAGACCGAGAAGACAGGTGAGGCCTGGCATTGCCAGGGTGCCCTCAGATTAATACATAGAAACGTAAGAAATTTACAAACAAGAGGAGGCCATTCAGCCCATCAAGCTCGTTCGGAGACACTTGTGTATACATAGGCTTTTTGGCGGGGGAGGGGGGGCTTATGGTGTACCCTTATTGGTTTTGTTCTGGGCCTGGCAGTGGGTGAGCCTGTCTGATGGATGTGTCTACTGCCCCCTTGTGGGCTTCCCATCCTGCTGGGTGAAAAACGTTCCTTTTTTTCCAGTTAAGCTCGGTGTCTCCTGCTCCTGTAAGGTACCCCCCCACCTCCTGACCCAGGCTCTGATCCCCCGCCAGGTGTCCTGGTGACCGCCTCTCGTGCCTGCGTGCGATATGCTGGCCTGGCGGTCTCCGCCGTAGCGTCTGTCGTGACGCTCCTAATGCAGCGCATTTTGTTGCTGTTGGGATGCAGGGCCCAGGCTCCCGATGACGAAGGTATTGATGACGGGCCACTATGGGGCCATCCGTCCCACTTCCAAATGCAGATACTGATTTAATAGCTGGTGGCCATCATTCCGTTATCCCGTTTATGACCGCACACGCCTCCCCGCCGCCACAGGTCCGTCGCCGCATCCTGTGGCGCGTCTCTCGGACGTGTTGCTGGGCTATGCCAGATGGGCGGTCACCGCTGTAATGTCCTGCATCACATCGCTGAGTGTTCTGCTGAAGATGGGCTCCAGGGCCCAGGGCCACGAGGGCAGTGTGTGTGATGGAGGTACACCCCCCAGTACTTTTGGGCCCCTGTGACCTGGCCGCTTCGCTTGTTTTCGGCCCGATTGTGCGACTCGTTCCTGGGTCGCTGCTCTTCCGGGCCTCGGTCTAACAGCCACAGCTGAGTTGTCTTGGTAACCAAAATGGCTCTTTCGCTCCCTCCATCCAGTGCTACAGTTGGACCCAGTGGCTCCTGAGGAATGACAGGGCCCTTTTTTGCCACCCCTTGCTAATCGCTAACACTCTCCGAACCACTGACCTGCAGCTTTGGCCGGTATCTGCATGCTCTCCGTATCCCTGGGCCTGTTTGGGCCGCCGGGCACATCGTCTCACTTCTAATGATTGGGCCACTTTCCTCCAAGCCACTCTTCTTTCCAGGGATGGTCCCCACAGGCTTTTGTTTGTTGACTCTCTGCTCTCCTCTTGCATCGCTGCGGTGATCCTGGAGCCTCGTGATAGTGGCACTGACCCAAGCCTCTCATTCTCTCTCCCCCCTGCAGCGCACTCCAGCTACTGCGGCGGCGTGAACGTGAAGGCCCTGGCCACGGCGGACAGTCACCTGATCTTTAACGGCTCTCTGTGTAAGTGACGCCCCACTCCGATGCAGTGCCAGCAGCCAGACACAGCTTCTTTTAAGGCGTCATGTCCCGCGTTGCAGCTGTTGCCTTGGGAATATTGGGACAGGAGAAGTATCCATCCATACATCCTCAAGCTGCTTTTTCACAGGCCTCTGCTGGCAGTGCGAGACACTAGGCAGGAGTACATCCTGGAAGAGAGTCAGGCGGGAAACCGGTATAGCTAATTATAGCCAAATGGCTCATTATCTGCTCAGTGACGTGTGTTAATGGATGAACAAGGTCCCTGCCGTCTCCGGCAGCACAGCCAAAAGACAGGCAGAGCCAGCAGGGACCAAATTCGCTCCTGAACTGCTCGCTTCGGTCTCTAACTCACTAACTGCTCGTAACACGTGGAATGTCACATGTGGGAACTTGTATTGTGTACCACATTTTAACAGCGTTCCTTGCTTTTGAGGCGCATGTAGGTTGCCAGGTAATGCATCGATAGTCCACCAAGCGTATCAAGCAAACCAAGGCCGCTATGTCTTGTCGAGCTGTGCTTTTGTCGCATCCCTGCGGCAAGCGTCACATTTCTCACTTTGCCAGCTAGTGAGGGTGAGCTAGTTTTGTACCAAACAAGCTGAGGATCAAATGTGCTGCCTTTAAAAGTCACGCATAAGGAGATGCCTATTCTTATTGGGATCCAACCCCCCCCCGCCTCCCTGGTTAAAGGTACGCTGCTGGTTTCCTGTATTGGACATTACCGCAAATTATAATGAACTGACAGACGTTACTCTGTGTAGCCAAAACCCACAAGCTGTACACTGCAATCTGCGTACAGGAGCAGTGGGTCATAAGACCCTGAAAGGGGACGTCAGGAAAACCTCAGATGCTGAGGGACGAGTCGTCAAGCCCATGTGGACAGAGGAGGAATGACTGGGGGGGGTTTTCTCATGATCTGCTGGCTTTAAGAGTCCCGCCTGCAGTGTTGATGGTACTTCTGTCCCGTGTGTGCGCTGCTGTTCATTTCATCCCTTAATCGATAATTTTAAAACTACTTTTGTTGTTTGTCTTTCTCGCCCATCCCCGACTGCCTGACAGGTGACGACTGCAAAGGGAAGCAGCACATGAAGACACTCACGGCTCACGCTCAGTCCGGCGGGAAAAACCGCCTGCGGGGGGCGCTGTGGAGCATCATTGCTTACACAGGTCACCCCCAGCGTCCGCAGTTCTCCTTCGCACATGCGGCTGGCTCTCATTTTGCCGTCTGATATGTAGCTATCGTTCCGTTTCAGGATGTGAGAATGCCCCGCCAGCCTGATTATCGGGAGTCTGAGGCACTGACTGCAGATTAGGCACTGGCCATGTTGCCTTTTGGTTTCTTGCAGTAGCATTGATAAGCTCATTAATGTATGGGAAAGACTAGGGGTGTTTCTCAATACCAAGTGCGCAATGATCGTACTTGCGGTCTTGGCAACAAACTTGGGAAGCAATGAATCATGGGGTTGGTCTCGTTTGACGAAGATGCAACAATGCATCCTTGAAATTTGGGGTGGAGTAAGACTAACATCTGGGGATTTTTACCGTACTCTGTACTTCTGTTCTTGAGTATTGGAACTGGTCTTCGTCAATGGGAGATGACGTAAAACGGGTACATGAGAACACAAGTACGGTCAAGTATGCATACTGAGAAACACCCTACGAAAAAATACAGAGATGCCTGTGTTTCTGGTTATCGGTAAAAGAACTGTGAATATGGACTGACCCAGCGCTCCCACCTTGCTGGTCTGCAGGTTCTGCTGTGCTGCAGGCCATCCGGGCCCTAGGGGGCGCCGGCGTCTTTGTGCTCCGGAAGCTGCTGTCACTCCTCTACCTGGTTATGGTGTCCCCAGGTCATTGCAGTTCTTTTTTGCCTCCATCCCTGCATGACGGTCACTTGCTCTTTATCTTCTTTCTTCTTTGTCCCATCAGCTGTCACTTGTTTCCCCCAGTAAAATGAAGGATGTTCCAGGTGTCTCTCTCGCCTAGCGCTCTGCTCTAACCAGATCACTACGTTCCTTCTCACTTCTGACCTGTAACCTTTCATGTTGCGAGGTTCTCAAGACCTGTCTTCAGCTGTGCTGTTGGTCCATCGTGCTGATTTCTAAATGGCTTATGGATGCCTAGAATTGGCGGGGGGGGGGGGTGGCCTGAACCCGACTGGCCCGCTCAAGAACGGTCAGGACCCCCGTGTATCTGTCCTCTTCCCTTCCAGCTGGTCTAGCTCTGTCCGCCTCTTTGGCATAACTCAGCATGCATATTTTGTCCAGGTCACCCTTCCACGGTGATGTCCGTTCTAACTCTGGTCTCTCCCTCCTTCTGCTCTCTGACCCCGCAGGGAAGGCAGCGGCCGGCGCCTTCTGGTGGCTGGGGACAGGATGGTATCAGCTGGTCACCATCATGTCTCTCTTGAACGTATTTATCCTGACCCGGTAAGAGAATCTCTACAATCGACCTGAGAACCGTGTGGTATGGAGGTTTGAGATGTGATGGAGTCGTGCCAGGTCCTGCTGTTACCCCTGTGAGCAAAGTACCTAACCTGAATCACAGTGAATGTCCAAGCCCCAATAAGTAATCCGATTGAATTTGCATTTATGGAACCCTTATTGGGTGTCCATCCTGCTTGGCGTGTTAAATCCCGCCTTAAGCCCCTTGTTAACCTGTGCTTGTTGAATCATAACGCTGTGGTGCTGACTGAGCACTGAGCTTGGGAAGCGTCTTCCCCTGATCAGAAGCACAGGCACAATCCGCCATGGTGACCCGCGCGCCGCTGATGGGGAGTCTGGCCTGGTTTAGCTCCCCGCTGGCCAGCCGTTGGGAGCAGACTGCTAACCTGCCCCCTGTCACTCCTAAGGTGCCTGCCGAAACTCCTACGGCTGCTGTTGCTCCTGCTTCCCCTCCTGCTGCTCCTGGGTGAGTGTTCTGGGCTCCGCCTCCTCTCCCCCTCCCTCCTTCTCTCCCACTGAGCTACACTGACTCACTTTCCGCAGCCCTGCCCCCCACAGACCGCACTGACCTGGATTATTCAGGCTGATCTACACAGAGATCACGTTTCAGTACAAACCAGAACTGGATGTTCATGCCTTTCTTTTGCATCAGTTTGTGTTCATTTTTTTGCCTGATAGATTTTTATTGTTTATTTTATTATTCATTGAACAATTTATTTTTACGTATCTGCCTCTTTCTTCAGCGTCTCAGTTCAGGTAAAAACTACAATTAAAGTTAATTTACTTTCAGTGTGAGTTAAATGTTAATTGGCTGCCCTAAGCTGTCAGGTAAGGAGATTTTTTATTACGTTCATGACCCTCTACTACAGGGCGTACCAGAGTACAGTGTGTAACGAAGTGTGCAACACAGTTCAGTGTGTAACACAGCACTGTGCATAACAGTACAATGTGTTATGCAGCGCAGTCTGTCGCACAGTGCATTGCGTAACTGTACAGTGCAGTCTGTCACACAGTGTAATGTTTAACGTAGCACAGTGCATATAATAGAGTGCGTAACACACCACAGTGAGTATAAACAGTGTTGGAGAAGTTGCTCACAAAAGTACCCAATTAAAGACAGAGGTTAGTAGTTTAGGTCCAGAAAGTACAGATCCAGACCAAGGTTTTGTTTCAACCTACCAGTTGAGTCCTCTGTGACTCTGACTCTTTATAGTCAGCCGGTTGGTAAGGCGTAACGCAGTGTAGTGTGCTTTTCAGGACCTGTCTGTGAGCCTGCTTCCCGTCTGTGCAGGCATGTGGTTCTGGTGACGCGTAACTCAGTACAGTGTGCTCTTCAGAACCTGTCTGTGAGCCTCCTTCCCGTCTCTACAGGCCTGTGGTTCTGGTTTTCGTCCAGCCTGCTGCCCTACATGCCAGCAGTGAATCTGACAGAGTGGCAGGCGGGGGCACCTATCAGCCTCCTCCTACGCCTACCCCAGACCCTCTACACGTCCTGGGGGCAGCTCAGCACAGCGTCGCCCAGGCCCCCGCCCACCGTCACACAGGTGACAGATGTCCTTATAAAACACAGGCTGGCCAACGCGCCCAGCTTGATTCCTATCATTGTCCATCTCTTTCAGTTTCTTTTAAATGGAGTATCTGTGTGTCTGCATGTGAGAGAGACAGGCTGTGCCCCTGCGGTAAGTGCCCTGTCCCACCCCCACAGCCCGACCTGGCCGTCACTGTGAGCCTGGAGCGTCTGGACCGGCTGGAGCAGCAGCTAGAGCAGCTGTGGGGCAGCGTGGAGGCAGATGGCCGGCTGCAGAAGGAGCAGCGCTCTGAGCTGCTGGGTCTCTACCAGGCACTAGGCCAGCGGCTGGAGCAGCAGACCGACAGGAGCAGCCTGGGCCTCTGGGTGTCTGGCCTGCTGGACCAGCGGCTGACCCTGCTGAGGGAGGAGCTGGGGAAGGAGGCGGCGCAGAGGGAGCAGGTTTGTGTGTGTGTGTGTGTGTGTGTGTGTGTGTGTGTGTGTGTGTGTACAAGGTGAATACAGTTTACTGTGATCCTGTTGTCATCCGTAGCCTGTGCTACAGTAATGGCTCAGGATGTGAGGCTGCATCTTGTGTCCAAATGGTTGCAAATTTTAAGTCCCATAATAAGTAGAATTTATGCATAAATAATAATCACCAAACACCCAGCCTGTCTATAATAACAAAGGGGCCCCCGCCTTGCTCCCCCCTGCAGACTCAGACGGAGTACATGACGGAGCAGCAGCGTCATGGAGCCCAGCTGACGCAGATGGGGGCGCTGCTGAAAGCCCTGGCAGCCAAGATGGAGGTATGTGGCACGCCCCCCCCCCCCCGCCCCAGAGACAGGCCCTCCTGCTAAGGGGTCGCTTACTGACGCCCACTTACTCTGACTTTTCAGGAGGTGCAGGAAAAACAGGAGACACCCCCACAGGCTCCGGAGAGGTACGTCCGCGCAGTGTGGCCGGCATGTGGTTAGCCGTGAAGGTCGCTCGGTTAACACCAGAATGGTTAGCCGTGTCACGTTGTGCCAGTCAGGCAGTTAACACTGGTGTCCTCCCCAGTGCAAGTGCAGACTGGGAGGCACGTGATGCCCTCCTGGCAGAGCTGCGGCGGTTGGAGGCGGAGCTGGACCGTATCAGGCACGACCTGCAGGGGGTGCTGGGATGTCGGGGCAAATGTGAGCAGCTGGACAGCCTGCAGGATACGGTGAGGAGCATGAAACTAGTGCAGCCTCACTCATTGAGGGCTGGTTGGGGTGCAGGTGCAGTGCTGAAGATGTGCGTATATAGCATACAGTATGATTATTGTGAAAGGTGAACATAAACACTGCAGTATGGAAAACATTTAACTAAGCATGAGTCTTTGATTAAAAGCATCTCCTAAGCAAGTGATCATATAAAACCTGAAGCACCGTTGTCTTCTAGCCGGAGCAGAATCTTTGCTAAAATAGTGGCAAAAAAATGTCCTATTTTCTCAAGGATACAACAGCATTGACTGTAGGAGATTTGAGCTAGAGTGCCCCCTGCTGGCCTCACATTTAGCGACAGTTCCATTCTGACAGCCCTCCCCCTTCGACAGGTGTCCGCGCAGGTGCGGCGGGAGCTACGGATGCTGTTTTATGGAGGCGAGCAGACTGGCCAGGGCGAGCTTCCCGAGCCCCTGCTACCGTGGCTGTCGGCACGCTTCGTGAGCGGCTCTGACCTGCAGGGGGCGTTGACGGCCCTGGAGCTCAGCATCCTGAGGAACGTCACACTGCAGGCGCAGCAGACCGGCCAGCCCCCCTGTGAGCGGAGCGTGACGGAGACGGTGGTGCATGCCGCTGGTGCAGCTGGGATGTCGGAGGAGGTAGCGAGTTTGCTTGGTATCAAGCGGGAAAGTGATCATTGTCATAATCGATTTGGTTCATAATAGATCTTTGTATTTATATTACACTTTGTCTGCAGAACTTGTGAAGGTTCTGTGTTAAGACTGAAGCACACAGAGATATTTCACTTCCTACTGTCTTGTTTCTTTCCTTTTGCATCTGGCAGCAAGTTAAGCTGATCGTGCAGAATGCCCTGAACCTTTACTCGCAGGATCGGACGGGCCTGGTGGACTACGCCCTTGAGTCCGGAGGTACTGATCCGCAGCACCCTTCTCTCTGCAGAGGGCTCGTTTTTCTAAGCTGTGTGCCAGCCGCCAGGCAGAAATGGCCAGAGATACAGCGATAAAATGGTTTTCTTGGACTGGTACGATAATCTGTGGTCCTCGGGCCGTTCGAGGCTCGGTGAGGGGGGACACATGGCTGACGTGGTCGTCTCATGCGCCTCTTCCTGCAGGCGGCAGCGTCCTCAGCACACGCTGCTCGGAGACGTACGAGACCAAGACAGCCCTGATGAGCCTCTTCGGAGTGCCCCTCTGGTACTTCTCCCAGTCTCCTCGGGTCGTCATTCAGGTGAGCCTCTCTGTCCTTTCGCTCTCAGACTCTCCATTCCCACCCTTCACTCTGACCCACGTGTAACTCCTCTCCCCAGCCGGACGTCTACCCCGGGAACTGCTGGGCCTTCAAAGGCTCCCAGGGGTACCTGGTGATCCGGCTCTCGCTCAGCATCCAGCCCACCGCCTTCTCGCTGGAGCACATTCCCAAGGCTCTGTCGCCCACCGGCAATATCACCAGCGCCCCCCGCCAGTTCGCCGTCTATGTGAGACATTCGTCTTTAGTTGTGACCACATTTCAGCTTCAGTTTGCATTCTGTACCTGATATTTCACTTCACAAAGTTGAGAGGAGCATAAGTAGAGAGGCGGTGGTTCTGTCCTGCCAGACCCAGACTAGTGATGCCTTGGTCCTAGTTGATCCTTGCGTCCTGTGCTTGAACCTCAGTTACTATAAATGTTCATCAAACTAATGGACAAACTGATGGAAAACCCACAAGAAAATGACTTTAACTTTGAAGTAATTAAAGGCAAATCATATTAGGTTGAATTCCATTTAGGACTTTAATTTTGAAATGACTGAAGGTCGTATTAGGTTGAATGCCATTTAGCAGTATGTGGCAGGTATTAAACTGGTCTGATATTCAACACTTTCGTATGAGTTTTTAAAGCAACATGGAGCAACTAAGAGTTTCCAGAGATGCCAGGGTCAGTGCTTGAAGGTCTCAGTCAGTAAAAGATGGGTAAAAGGACACCTAGGTGGGTAATTGCTGAATGCAAGAAGAGTGTGAGCTTCACAAAGCCGGAGATTATGGCAGAGAGGCCTTGTGGAAGCAGACCTGGTCTCAGGCACATAAACCTGGTGAGGCATAATCCTCCTCACTTTTACGTGGACGGGTTTACATTTGGAGATGGATTCCTTCAATCCGCGATGTCTGGTATGGCCACCATCTCGACATAAACATCATGGAACCATCAAGCGAAGTTCTGGGGAATGTGTGCTTCCTTCCTGCCCCAAAGAACTGACCCAATATGGATAGTCCAGTAATCCCAGTCCAGGCCTTGGTATGACTAATCCAAGAAAGAAAGAAAAGCTCACCTGAAGCCAAAGAACCTTCTGGAATAATCTTTCCTTAACATTCATATATTGTTAGGTCTCTGTTATTTTGTCCACCTCTCTGTATATATTAAACAGCAGTTGTTTACATATTATAATGAAATTCAGACTACAGTGCCAATGAATACAAAATGGACAGTCAATGGCTATAAATGACAGCTCTGTAGATGAGCTTTCAGTATGTAAACATTCAGGAGATCCATGTGGGATTTCACATCTGAATATGAATGAGCAGCTGGATGCGAGTGTCTTTTCTGTTGTGACAGGGTCTGGACGATGAGTATCAGGAAGAGGGTAAACTGCTGGGCCGCTACATCTACCAGGAAGACGGCCACTCGCTGCAGACCTTCCCTGTCACGGTAACCATAATGGCGGGCACGTGCAGGGCCGCCATTCGGGGCCAGTGAAAGGGAGACCATCTCTCAAGAGTGATAGTATTGGCTTTTCAGTGGAACTAGGCTGTGCCAGGTTTCTAATGTAGCTCGACGGCCAATTTTAATGATTTTTACTGGGTTTTATTTGTGTTCCAGGAGGAGAATGACAGGGCTTTCCAGATCATCGAGATGCGGGTGCTGTCTAACTGGGGTCACGCGGAGTACACCTGCCTGTACCGATTTCGGGTACACGGGGAGCCCAGAACCCAATGAGGTCGTCCTTGCAGTGTCGTTACCAGCAATGTTATGAATGGCGAAGGACATTTTATAGCAGAGGTTTGTTACAGAAAGCAGACAGTGAAAGAAGCTACTTTATTATCAACACAGAAAGCCACGTGATTTAATGGAACTTAGTGGGAGGGGAGGATCTTGCATGGAACTCCTTCTACTCCTGCTGATTGCAGCTTATGTCCAGCACTGATTGGCCCTTTCTGGATGGACCCTGATTGGCTCTGCAGCAGAGGTGGCAGTAAGTGGTCTACAAGGGTCCCTTACCTGGAAACGGACAAGGCTTGATTTCTTCTCTTCGCTGTTTATTTTTTTTATTCTCTTTGGTTTGTTTCCATTTTCATTTTTGAATTCGGCTATTGACGGTGGAGCCTCCTCTGTAATCTAAGGCTTATGGATCGCACAAGTACCCCACTTGGACCTCCAGAGTTACAAGTTTCTGTCCACTGGGGGTTCATCTGTTGGTGGTGTTTCCCGGTTCTGACATGATGACAGATGACAGACACTACAGCAGTGGCTCGCATTCTCAGACTGTCGTTTCAGGTGCAGCGACCAGCAACCCCTCCCAGTGATCCACCTGCCCTGTTCCGTTTCCCCCATTTCGATTTTGTGTAGATGCTTTAACACACTAGCCTGAGGAAAGGGGGGCGGGGGAGACACCACAGAACTGGTCCTTCAGAGGTGATTTGCCGGATCACTATAATGATAGATAAAGTTACGCTTCATGAGCCATTTGCTGTATTTTTTTATCCCCACTAGAGGGCGCACTTGGTTTGCTTTGGGACATGCTTTGTTAGACCACCATCTAGTGGGGTCAAAAAATACAGCGAACGGTTCAAGAAGCATTATTTTGTCCGTCAATAGGTCAAGTGCAAAGCAGAGCACCCTGGGGGCCTTAGGTCAATATGCAGTGGCACTGACAAAATGGACGAGGCAAACTTCTGAAGTCTTTTGGTAATGTGTACACCCTCACACGGGTGTTGATACTAAATTGAGTATCAGTTTGTCGCAGTTGGGCGGCGTGAAATCAGACTCGGCTGTTTAGCCAGATGCACTTAGGATGATGAACGTCTAGCTGTTCCACAGCACTGGATTTCGAGGCTTCTGCTGCTTGGCTGACAGGCTTCGCGAGCTTGTAGTATGGCGGCTCCCGCTAGCAAGGACTGCGTCCTCATTTAGAGGCTGCTCTAACCAGAAACTGCACAGGAATGTGACCTGAATATTGTTAATAGCTGGTACATCAATCTGTTAATATCAGTGTTGCTTTGGGAGAATGTGGGCGGGAGCGCACCCTATAAAAAGTAATTGTTGCTGTTATTTTGTTTGTTGTGATTTTAATTCAATTTTATTTACAGAAGTATATGCTTTTATTACCTGATAGGGGAAACAAGGGCACACGAGATCCCAGAATTTGTCTAGAAGAAAAAAAAAGACCGTATGTCCAGTGAGAATCCATCTGTAAAAACATTATTGGGAATTGTTCATGCGCTATTTATTTTGTCTAAAATAACGACTTATTGAAAAGAGGATGTGGTGCAATTTATTTTTATAAAATGCTTTTGAGTAATTTTTTGAACGTTTTTGGGAGTTTTTTTTTTTTAATTTGTCATTTTTGCTCTTGTAAAATTTGCGAAATGCTATGGTACTGTTCAAATAAATACTTTTTAACGGCTTTTAATGCTAGTTCATATGCTTATTGAAAGACGTTCTATTTTTGTTAATGCATTTAATATTTTCAAGTTCTGGTTACGATAGCTGACAATTTATAATAGCTATACAAAAATTAGAACAGAAAGCGACATATTTTGCCTATGACGTTCTACATAGTACTTTGTATGGAATTCTGCAGTGGGCTGCAAACCAAGGCGTATAATTACTGTACTACAGATTTAGGTGGGTATCAGGAGTTGGAAAGCAGCGTAAACGGGAGGTTACTGTCAAAGTCACACAGAATAACAGCTATGAAATACTGCTTCATTCCGGGCCGACTAAAAGCGAGAGCTTAAATTCGATTTGAAATAAGCGGAACCAGATGTTACCACCACTCTGGCTCCACTACGTCGGGGTTTATGAGTCAGTGAGGGCAAATGCAAATTGGTCACATGACTTTAAAAACGTGTTTTTAAAGTGAAACAGCTGCCATAATTACAGTCATTTAGTATAACTGCAAGTCGATTTAGTATGTACCCAGTCCATGAAAATCTCAGGTGAGCGACTTCCTTTCAATATTCCAAAAAATAACTGAAATACAACAAAGCGTGTTTCAGTGTATTCCTCCTTGTAAACGAGTCCTTTTGTGAAGGAATGACACATTTGTTACAGACGCCAAGAACTTGTGTTCTGAAGAGCTTCGGCTGGTATGAAGTTATAATCGGACCGAATCCGAGTATAAATCGCTCTCCTTCCATGAAATCAAACCCACTCCTCACCGTCTAAGTTACGAACATCATCTTTTTATTTTTATGTAGGATAGTTTTAATCTAAGTTAATTTTACTATTGGATATTCTGTTTAAATAAACTTTGTGAGCCTCACTGGCTAAAATTAACTTTAATAAATTACAGCATAACCAAATGTGGAGATGCGGTATTTAAGAGCGTATAAATCATTTACATTTTAAAAGCACTAACATAAAAAAAACCAGAACTACTCATACTGTTTGAGGTTTGCAGGGACATTAAACTATTAATCCACATTTACGTGTAATCTCCGGATGTTCTGGCATTGAAGCCACGCCCACCTCGTCCTGCTCTTACGTTAGACTGTGTCTCCATCAACTGGCAATTCATGGAATTGCAACAACATTGGACAGGCACATTCAGTCATCTGATACATCCAGATGTACGATTCAAACTTTTTTCAACACTAGGTGCATAGTGCTTCCATGTTTGTGCAAAAAGGTGAAATTCCAGTAGGTCTGCATGTAAACAGAGAATTAACCCACAAGCGTCGATAAAGCGAAAGTAAGTAACTACTGACACTACCACATTTCTCTGGCATAAGGGATTCTCAATTCTGGCGTTTCGTTGAATGGCGCACATGATTTGGAATTTAAATTTCATGTATAAGTGTGCAAACCAAAAACTATACTACAAGGAATGTTTTGATGACCAAAGATTTACTTTCGCAGGTAGACATTGACATTTTTGCCGCTAGAATCTGCCAGAATTTACAGGAGAGCTGAAAGTCCGTTATGCCCATTTTAAAAATATAACAATCCAGCAGCAATAGGACGTGGTGCTCAGGGGCTTAGGTGCTCCACTACTGGCCCAAGTACTCATATACTTTAGTTTCCGTGCAGCTCAAGGCCGGGCTCTGGAAGAAGCACCTTCTCGGGGGTCTCACACTCAGCTACCAGCCATGTCTGAGCGAACTGAATGACAGGCAGAACAAGCAGCTAGACTTTTGTAGAACAAAGGAGAAAGTCTTCAGCTTTGGAAGTCCGTCAGTGGTGAGCGAGCCAGAATACTCAACGCTGCGGATCACCACCTCCCAGCAAGAACGGAGCACATCTCTCCCTTACTGCTATTGGCTGTGAGCCAGAAGGCCGCCGCAGGGCGGCATTGAGCGCTGATGTGTTTGGCAGACCCAGCGATCCAGGGTGAATTTGTTCCTGTAGTGGAAAACAAAGAACATCAATATCATAACTAAATTTTACACGAATATGAGCACAGCAGCAGTGAGTACTGGCCATTTAGCTTGGAAAGTCTAGCAGGATGCTAGGTCAATCTCCCTCTGAAGGGCTAGTCGTCAGGCCTACAGAACAAAATAACAGAGCATATATGGACATGAACAGATCATTCTGGATGATGTGAAGAGAATGTGAATTGAATTGTCTACTGAGCTTTTATAAGATGAGACAAGAAAGGACAGAGTGATGTAGACATGGCTCATCAATCACAACATCAGTGACAACTTCATCCTGGTTTCCCAGCTTCTCTGACAGAAAGACCACTTCTGCATGTGAGGTTGGCAAACTCACAAATATACAAACAGAAATGACACTGAGAAAATTACACTGAGAAATTAGACTGAGAAATTTATGGGGGAGGGGGGGGGGAGATGGGACTGTTTGCACAGTAAGCTTTTTTTTCAACTCACCAACTCTAAAAGGCTTTCATGCATTTTCACATTCTCCTCTGCTGCTCTGGTCTCCACCAGACATCTCTCAGGGCAGTTCTTCCTCCTCCTCTTCCTCAGGAGATGCTCATCTGTCCTGGCCGTGGCTGTTCCTGCCACATTCTCCTGGCTTCGTCTCGGCCTCCAGCTCTCTGCATCACCCCACTCTGCCTCTCTGACTCTTTTCCCCACAACATTTCTCTCTCTCTGTCCCTGCACTGGTGTGAGCAATTTGTACCATCCCCACTCCCTCCCCAGGCACCTCCTCTGCACTTCTGGTTGGATCTTCTGCACCTCCTAAGCCACATGCCTTGGCCCTGACTTTGCTTTCCATAATCATCTCTTTCACTGCACGTGTATCACACTCTAGCCCCTTGCTGGCTCTGTCTGCCCTCTGCTTCTTCATGGTCCTTGTTTTTTGACCTGATCCATTTCCCCCAGTGAGCAGCTCATTAATCTCACTTTCTTCTGCCATCGTTTTTTTGGATGTCTTTTCCCTTTTTACTTTTAGAACTGCCTCCTCTGCATCCATCACTTCTCTCTTAGTGGTCACATCATATTCCATGCTGCTCTCATCTAGCCCAGCCACCTTGTCTTTCATCCTCTATCTTCTCCAGTCTGGGTTCCCATGCTAGTGACAGTGGTGTATTTTGCTTTTTGCTTCTCTGTGCTCACTATAGTATCATGTTTGATGATCTTTCCACCAACAGATCTGACCTCAGTGGCTACACCTTTCTGGGAAGGCACCATTCTGTCACTCTGGTCTGCGGCCAGCTTCTTTACTTTGGGAACTCTCCCCTTCCTCTTACCTTCACTGCTTTTAAATCCTCCTCTCTTTTGAACGTTCATCTCTCCTCCAATTTTCCTGAAGAGCACATTATCTCTTCCTCACCAACACTGACATCTGCAACATATTTCACAGATTATTTTTCTTTAACTTTTCCTTTAAACGAGAACATTATTCCTCACAGCGTTTATTTCACTTCGGCCGTTAACGCTTTTTGCCAACCTCACCGACTTCACAGAAACAGTTGATACTTCTGTCCTCTTCCTATTGCACATATCTGGCATCTGTACTTATCGTTGTTTCTCTGTGCATTTAACTAACCCTACACGAATAATTGTGTTAATGTACAGTTGCATTTAGGGCTACATGCTTGGTTTGCATGACCAAGGCAGGGTCTCTAACAATATACTACAAACTAGTGAGAAGTTAACGAATTTACTTACATCGCTCCTGGCGTTATTCGGGTATATTAACCCGGAAGCATTAAAATAGTGCTTCCTTAGCAACCGAGCGCCATCTGACGCGTCCTTAGCAACCCGTCAAATTCTACAATGGACAAAGTGGTCGAAAATAAATCTTTGTGGCAACAAATATGTGAGGGTAAGCTTCATATAATAAAGAATACGCAAAAATGAGCAAAGCATATTATTTAACTCTGGTGATTATTATTTTCCTTTGTAAATAAGCCTCATTCGTCCTACATTGTATACATGTAAATTAATTTGCTCAGTCGCAGAGACATCTACCGGTTTGTGCTGTTACATTAAGTGTTTGTTTGATCATGTTATTCTTAACAGAATACGAGTCGGAGCTACCCAGTCCGCCAGGAGCAGCCGCACTGAGTCCTTACCGCCCGCAACACGAGGTCCTTTTACTCTTAAATGAGTTATACCGTTGCGTAGTTCTTTACGGGCATCGTTGTTTTAAAACTGCGAATGTCTTTTGCATATTTGCGTCTTCAGGTGGCAGTAGACAGTGAGCTGGTGAAGAATGATCCTGCAACGGCAGGCTGCTCTGCGTGGCGAGGAACCCCGTCACTGGATCATAATCAGCCCCAATCCCCTGATTCCGTCTTGCAGCAGAGTACATTTCATCATATTTATTACATTTTAACCGTGTCTTCGTTGAGATAGCCGCGTTCCGCTGTGTGCCACGTGGCGTGCGTTCGGTATTTATCTTTGCTCTGTTACATGGCAGTTTCCGTATGTCTGTGTGCATGTGTGCCTGGCTTTTTGCAGATGTCACCACTATTTACCTGGAGAGCACTATATTCCCTGTGTTGCTGCCTGGACTGGAAGCTTTGCTCATAGAGGCGCAGAAAGAACACTGTGTGGAGGTCAGCACTCGTTACAAACTCACCAGACACATAAACACCGAGAGGGGACTAGGGCAAGCCGGTATACTATGGTCTGCCTCTGCTCAGTGTTAATACACCTTTCCATAATACTGGGTCGGTGTCCCAGCCACTAAATGTCTTGCCATTGCTGACCCCAGTTCTGAGACTTGCAGTGTGATAATAAGCAAACTCTACCTTGTTTAATGTTTTCATCCGTTCTCTGTCTCTCTGGATACTTGCCTCCCTCCGCTTTCAGAGGAAAAGGGCCAAATTCAACGCCTGTGACTTTTTGACAGAGTGGCTCTATAAGTAAGTGGCACAGAGCCTGCCTGATACTCTTATGACCGTTTATTTTTACATTACAGTGAATGAGCTTTGTACTCATTGGGCAAGAAAGAGGGCGACATGTATTTTTGAATTACAGCTGTGTAGCTGAATTAGTGCGTGCAGATGTTTGATAAGGGCGCCGTGGAATCTGTGCCATGAGAGACTGAAATATACCCTCTCCTGCTGTCCTCATGTATTCTGCAGCCATAACCCCCGAAGGCTGGGCAATGGCCCCACAGTAAATTTCCTGGAGATCCCATTTGTCGGGGACTGGCTGAGCAGACAGTAAGTACTCCTACTGCACAGGTCTGTGAACTGCAGTTCTCCTACAAATCCATTGTTGTTTCATGCAACTTAACTTAATTCTGAATACCCATGTGTTGTTAAGCCGGGCTGGGCGGTACGGTGGCGCAGTGGTTACTGCTGCTGCCTCACAGCAAGAAGGGCTTGGGTTCGGTCCCCGGGTCGGGCGTGGGACCTTTCTGTGTGGAGTCCACATGCTCTCCCTGTGTTTGTGTGGGTTTCCGCTGGGGGTTCCGGTTTCCTCCCACAGATTGGCAAATTTGAGTTGGCCTCATAATTGTGTGAGTGTGTGCGCCCTGCAGTGTGTTGGTTCCTGCCTGCGCCTATTGCTCCCGGGATAGGCTCCGGTCCCCCCCCCGTGACCCCAGTTGGGATTAAGCGGTTACGGTGGTGGATGGATGATGAGCCAGGTGGTATGCTGGTACAGTGGTTAGCGCTTCTGCCTCACACCTCTACAACCAGGGATCGAGACTCTGGAATTATCAGGTTGTCTGTTGAGAATGATGCATGATGAGTGTGCCCTACGATGGGTTGGCACCCTGTCCTGGGTTATTCCCTGCCTGCTGCCTATAGGCTCTGGGCCCCTGTCACCCTGCAAAGGACAAGTGGGCACAGGGAATAGATGGCAGTTTGAGGAGGGTGTTACCTGTGTACGGTTGTATTTTATATAGATATATCAGTTGATCATCACCTGCCTTCTCCACAGCCCCCGCCCACCAATCCCGCTGTCTCTGCTGCTGTCGGATGCCGAGGCTGCACTTCTGATCCAGTCTCATTGGCGTGGCTATAGGGTGAGTGTACAGCACCAGACGCCAGATGCTGATACCGCGAGATTAGCTCTTCCTTAAGCCTAACCACTAACTCCTTTTATACTGTGAGATTAGCACTTCCCGAAGCATAGCCACTAACCCCTTTTATACTGCGAGATTAGCTATTCCTTAAACTTAACCACTAACCCCTTTTATACTGTGAGATTAGCTCTTCCTTAAGGACGACCCCTAACCCCTTTTATACTGTGAGATTAGCTCTTCCTTAAGGACGACCCCTAACCCCTTTTATACTGTGAGATTAGCTCTTCCTTAAGGACGACCTCTAACCCCTTTTATACTGTGAGATTAGCTCTTCTTGAAACACGGCCCCTAACCCCATTTATACTGTGAGATTAGCTCTTCCTGAAACACGGCCCCTAACCCCTTTTATACTGTGAGATTAGCTCTTCCTTAAGGACAACCTCTAACCCCTTTTTATACTGTGAGATTAGCTCTTCTTGAAACACGGCCCCTAACCCCATTTATACTGTGAGATTAGCTCTTCCTGAAACACGGCCCCTAACCCCTTTTATACTATGAGATTAGCTCTTCCTTAAGCACGGCCCCTCACCCCTGATGGCTCCAGGCACTGGCTGACCCTGTCTTCATAATTATCCGCCGGTTAGGATAAAAGGCTCTGCCAAATGAATAAACACAATGTAAATGTCTCACTCATTCATGGCCTCCATGCTAGGATTTTTACTGTCCCAGTGGGGGAAAAACGTGAAGGATTTTTAAAGAAGGTGATCAATTCATCTGGGATCCTCATTAATGAAACTTTTCTGGTTATATTTCCCCTGTCTGTCAGAGCTACTGCCTTTTGACTTATCTTTTGTGCAGCTCAAACTGACATAATATCTGTTATTTGTTACAGTGGCAAGAAGATATACGATTTCTGATACAATGGTAAAAAGGAACGATTTTATAGGTTCTAGCATTTTGAGCTTTTCTCTTGAGGCCCTTCCTGCATGTCCTTATCTCTGAGAGCAAGGGCTGGACCCAGCCAGCAGGGCTAAACCATGGAAGACCTTGGAAATGTCTGTTTAGATCTAACCTCGGCTTGCAGATCCACAGTTTTATGGCGGTTTGTTGCTCTAATGGAGGCTGTTAAGAGGCTCTGGAACTGGCTGTAGTCCAGCCTCTCAGAGAACCATGATTATGCTATGGCAGCTTTTCAGTGTGATTATGTCATTAATGATGTCATGTTTAATTTTGCTCTCCCTGTGTGGGTGATGTTCTCTTCTAAAAGTAGATATGCTCCACAGACGCTGCTGCAGTGATTGGCTTTAATTCCAGACACAAAGAGTAATATCCTCTGTTTATTTGAGCCTGAGTGTTTGAGAAGCCCATGCAAATGAGGGTCTGGTAAGACACACTGCAGCCATCCTGTTAAGTGTCCCTCTGGCTTTCTGTGTCACATGTGGTCTGTGTGATCGGGACACACAATCGGAGGCCGGGCTGTAATCTCGAACAGCAGGGGGCAGCAGTGAGCTTCTGTGGCACTCTGTGATTTCCCCGCGCTTGACAGCGGTGCAGCTGACCATGCTGCAGGCGTTTCTCTGTCCCTGCGGGAGCGCTGACTTACACGCACAGGGTCGCGGGAGCTTCAGGGGCCGTTAGAAAAGCCGTGTCCAGCGGTTAGGCTGCGACAGCTCTGGGCTCCGGCACAGCGGAGCCCTAACAACCTCTGCAGCTGCAAAGAGCAGACAAAGAGGGAGGGGGGATGGGGCCCCAGAGAGTAAAAGGCCTCTCGCTGTTTTTCTGCAGTGGTCACTCTGCATCGCTGTCTTTGCTCGTGTGCTAAGAGCCTTTTGGTTATTAATTGTTGTCTTTTCCTTTTGTGCCTCCTGTTTCTCCTTTTTCCTCTCCTGCTTTCTGTTTACACCACAATCTGTCCCCCCCCCGTCAGCGGTGTTATGTAACCAGGCTGACGCAGCTCACTGCAGAGCAATTGCGATGGTAATGGCCCTCTGTCGCGGCGCAGTCGCAACGCTGCAGCCAAGAACTTCAACGCAGCGCTGAGGCGCACGTTATGCAACCGCCTGAATGCGCTGCAGTGGAACCAGTTGTCTACCAAAGATTCTCACAAGTTCGTAAAATGCGATAGCGGGGAGAGGGCTGATTTGCTCTCCCTCCCCCTTCCAGTCTTCAGCCACTTGGAGGATGCCCTTCTTACCATCTCCTGCCCCCTCCCCGGGCGTATCTAAACTGAGCCAAAAGTGTAGACTGAACACTGGGAGAAGCTGAACAATTGCCTTGTTCTATGTTTAAGATTGTTAATAGTTTTCTCTTCAGTCCGTAGAGACCGAGTTTGGGTGAAATGGAATTAAACACGCCAAAGAAGCTTTGCTTGGCTGCCTCTGCAGCCAATGACATGACAGTGCTCACGTGAGAACCGCTTAATCCGCTTTGCTCCAGCGCAGGACGTGCTTAACCCCTGAGCTGCTGGGAGTGTATTTAGACAGACCGTTTCAGATTGAGGTCGCTGGAAGGATGGAGAGCGGCCATCTTTAATCGACAGAGCAGGCCGTGTTTCGGTTACAGATATGCCAAGCTCGTTAAAATCCACCTGCTGTGGGCAGCTGGGCTGGGTGACTATGGCGACCGGGTCCGACGTTACACCCACAGCCTACTCAGTACTGTCCTCATCGTATATGTGATAATTCCCCCTGTCCCCCAGGGGGCAGAGTGGGTATTGGAGGGTGGTACAGAGCTGGGAGCTGCAGGAAGTGACCAGGGACCTGAGTTGGTTAAACAAACGCACAGCTGCAAATGGAAATGAGAGGAATTTGTTGTGGATGAAAGTGAGGGTCANNNGGAGGGGGGAGGGGGGGGGTGGCCTTCCTGCTGAGAGTGTGGCTGCCGTGCCGCTTTCCGGCGACATGCACTGATGTGGCAGCTTGATGGCTATGCAGGTGCGGGAGGGCGGAGGGGCTCCTTTGCTGTGCTTACACGGATGAGAGCTTTTCAGAATAGCTGTCTGAGGTCCCCACACTGCACCCAGCTGCCAGGGGGGGTTTGGATGTGATTTAATAAGGAATGACAGATATGCAGATTCATCCAGAAAAGGATAGAGGTGTAAAGAAACCAGGAAAGGCTGTGTGTGTGTATGTGTGTCTATGTGTGTGTGTGTGTGTGTGTGTGTGTGTGTGTGTGAGAGAGAGAGAGAGAGTACCTTCCCATCATTCCAGAAGAGACACCAGCAGGGATTCTGCAGAGCCAGGTTCTGCTCTGCCTTCTCTGGTGCAGCCTGCAGTGTTTGACACGTACGCTTCTTCACACACCCCGGACAGGCTGACACCCCCCACCACCCCCCACGCACTTCAGATGTCTGTACCAGAGCTGCGTGCTCCATAAACCAAACACACTAATAAGCCAGCTCTGCTACACAGACTGGTGATCATGCCTCTTCCACATATAGAGATGGATAGAGCTAGGCTAAAAACAGTGAAGAAAGATTGTGGATGAGCGCACACACGCACACACACACTCGTCTTGCGATGCCTCCCCCTCCGTTCCGTTTGGGCCCCCATTGCACTCACCATCACTGTCATCCCATCTTGTTTGTGATGGTTACATAAGAGGCCCGCTTTCAGCATCACCGCCCTCAGAGAAGGAGGAGGCAGATAAGGAATGATGGGGGACCTGGAGGAACGTGGTGGGGGTGGAGCTCAGCCGGCCGCTTCTGAACACAGCCCAGTGAATGTGTCTCTGACCCTTAATAATGATGAGCTCCCCCCCGGAGAGGGCCATCGGTGCTGTGAATTTACCGTCTGTCACTAACAGTGCGGTTTCACGTCAGCCGCGCGAAGCTGCTATGTGTCCACGGAGCACCGGGAAGGTTTTATTCACGGTGCCGCAGATGCGCATGGCTGCGGTGCACTCAGTGTGCTCTCTGCGCCCCGGGGCAGGTCCGCAGGCGCCCAGACGTGCAGGAGCTGCGGCAGTGGCAGAGAGAGCTGCACGCACAGAGCCGCAGCGTTATGGACACACTGCGGGAGTTCTGGGCCCATCAGGAGAGTCGAGGTGAGCAGGAGGTCCCCAGGAGGAAGGCAATCGCGCCCACGGAGAGTCACTATGGGCCTTTCCAGTTTGTGGTTAAGAGTGTCCCTTAACCATCACAGGCTGTGTGTGTGTGTGGGAGGGGAGCGGTAGGGAACATGAGCCCACACGTGAGTTATGTGCCGAGTGGGACTGCTGGGATGGTACTCACTTAGGCCGCTTCAAAATGGGCTTAGGGCCTTTGGCTTGGGGGGGTGGGGGGCTGGCAAATAGTCACATGGCACAGGGATGGGTGAAGTTTAACAGGATGAAAGCAGCACATATATGCACAAACAGCTGATGTAGGCACTGGGGAAGTGCATGCAAAAAACAGCAGTGGTTTTACACCGATGGGGGGTTAAACACTGGTCAACTGAGAGTGAAGAATGCATGTGGCTTCACCCCCCCCCCCCCGGCATTCATTTAATTATATGTTTGCGTTGCTATTCTGGATGGCAGCATGAGTTACTGGATCGGGGTGATGCGTATGTGAGAATCGGTGCCCCTCTGTGACAGACAGACAAAACAGGCTTATTTCATACCAACATCTTAATAAACACATAACCACCTGCAGTAAAACTTCAATTTTTTTTCCTTAATAAATCCCAGTATTCTGGTCCGTCCCTTACTGACCAGAACTTCACGCTGCGGTTTTGTTGTCTGTGCGACCGTGTTCACAGTGTCCCGGGAGATGGGGGAGCTGGAGGACCCCGTGCCTTCCGACGCCTCTGTAGTCTCCATCCTGGTGTTGTCGCCGACCCCGCAGAGCACCATGGTCCTCTCACCCACCGCACAGGCCCCCCTGGACGTCAGTGAAGCCGCCGACAGGATAGAGTCCCCTCCTCCGTCCATGGCGTCGCTGACCGTTCCCAAGCCGGATCTTGGCCCGTTTCCTCCTCTGTTGAATGAGTAGGCCTCACGCCCACAGCCTTGGCTACCTGGACAGCCACCACACGACTGGGCTATTTGTAACACTTTATCTCCATCCCACACAGTGCTTCACGAGTTCCAGTCGCCCACAATCTAACAAGCGACACAAAAAAATTACGGAACGACCCTAAGAACGACTGAAAGATTCACGCCACCCCCGCGTCGATAAGGCGTGCGAATGCAGTCCTGTCCACCATGGGCGTCGCCGCCATTAAATCTGAGGGGGATGTGTCCCCCTCGCATTTCATAATTATTCGTTTGGACCCCCTCCCACATTTAACATAAGTTATTTATGCCAGTGTGTTCCCCCCCACATTCAGAATGCAGCATGCATTCCACCCTTCTCATATCCACTGGGGACATTATTTTTTCCACAAGCAACAGAAGGTTAAAAAAACAATGAAAGTCCTGTTGCTGAGATGAAGCCCGTTTCCTGTTTGTCATGCGAGTGAATGAACCAGTTTGACCTGAGAGAGGAAAGGGAATCAGTGGGTCAAATAATGGGATTTCCAAATTTATTGTTGGTAAAAGTGACAGAAATGAAAATCATATAAATAAAATGAAAACTCACAACAGGCCTTGTTATGGAACCTATGTTCGTTGCCTCTGTCGGCACAGAACATGGTCCTTCTCCCTAACAAATGCAATAACCAAACCAAATAAGGTCTTTCCAGTAAAGTAAATGTCCAAAAGCATCAGGTGGTTCATTCGGCTGCCACATGATATTTGAATGAAAACACAGATGTGTGGGACAGGTCCAAGTTGGACTGTCCCATCAGGCTCTCGTCAGACATGCCTGTTTAGAAAAGATAGTGGCACTGACTCGATTTCGGCTGGGTGGTTCCGGGCCAGAGCATGAAAGTCCAGACCAAGATTTTGTTTCAACCAACCAGTATGAAGAGTCACAGGGTACTCAACTGGTTGGTTGAAACAAAATATTGGTCTGGATTTTAAGACTGTGGATCTGAACTAGCCTCCTCTGCAGGTTCTGCCTGGCCTGAGTTAGCATACCGGCCCGTCGCTGCGGATGCCACCACATGCATAAACCGGCCCTGACCTTGCTGAGGACCGCGAGATGGATCGTTTCATCTAGGTTTATCGGGGACTGGGGAGCCGTTTGAAGGCCGCGGTCTCCGCAGGGCCCGATCACGTTACAGTCCTGCTGGCACGGCGATATTGATTCACCGGGGCTGCAAGCTGACGGAGCTGCGATGAGGAGGGCGTGAACTGAGAGGGGTGTCCATCAGGCAGCAGAGTCCTTTCTCTGCTGGGGAAGGAGGGATTTTACAGCGGCTTATTTCATTCGTATGTTTTATTATCTCACCAAATAAAATATTATCAAATAATACACAAAACAATTTTTTACTTCATAAAAGAAATTTCATTGATAGGAAATAAAAACAAATATATGCTGTTTGATGTTCAGACCTTATTCAGATACTAAAAAACTGCACCAGGATCAGTTTGCATATCCTTAGTCAGAAAGTGACCATACCGACGTCTGAGCCCCAGACCGTGAGTGTATGAGACTGTGGGCACTTTGTTATAAAGCTGAATGCAGCTTAGCACAAAGTCAGCAGGCTTGCTGACTTCATTTAACGTTATGGCATTGGCAGCATTAGCCAGATCGCCCCCCCCCCAACCCCTTTTCTGATACATTCTGTGATCCATGCTAAGGACGAGTTCATTTTGACTTTCTACCGCCATCTGATAATAATCTTACAAGTTTATTTTTTCCCTCAATTCCACTTTTTTTTAAATGATTGTTTAGGAAAATCTAATATTTGGCTGTCATTCAAAAACAAAGCTGACGTCGTGGAATTATGGCAGGGGGACCCAAGCCTCTGTGTTTATGCTGGCCAACGCCATTGTTAAGGAGCACTTTTGTTAAATAAGCTGCAGATAAATGAAGCACGCATTTCGGGGAGGGGGGGGATTACCTCGCCAATGTCCGTCTCCGTCAAAAGTCCTTAAAGCACGACACGAAAGTACCCGTGCTTATTTTCACTGACAGTGCTCACAGGAAGCCGTGGGGCTGTCTGGGTCTGTACAATCTGCCCCCGCCCTCTGTGACCCCTCCCCATTTGGCCATTCTGCTTTTCCCCCTCGCGGTCGTAGTTCCTTGTCTTCCCTAATGTGTTTTCGCTGTTCCCCAAATGGCCTATCAGCATAGTGGGTTGAGTGTGACTCAGTCTGCAAACCTGCGGGTTGTGGGTTCGAGGCTGGCACATCCCAGTGTTGAGTGTCCTGGATTCTGTTTGACTTTTGTTCCCCAGTATTTTTAGTACTGGGTTTTGGTTTTCCTAGTATTTTCTGTCACTTCTCCCTTCCGTGGTCCACCCTCCTTGTGTTAGGGCTTGTTTCTTTGTACTGTATTTTGTACCAGTCTTGTATTTCCAGGGTTTGATTGGTGTTTCCTATTTTAACCTTCCTAGTTCTGTGATCGCTCCCTGTTCATTAGCTTCACCTGCTGCTTATATTGTGCTCTGTTTTGATTGGTTGTGAAGTTAATACTTTTCCCCTGTATCCTCGTTAGGGCAGCCTAGTTTGTGTATTTAAATTCTTGCCCTAGTTGGTCATTGTGTTAGTTTGTGTCTGTTTGGATTTTCTTGCTTGGTAGACGCGACTAAAATCCGCAAGAACCAGTCATGACATGTTTGGTAACCTCTGAGGGTCCTTGTATTACCAGCCTTTTGAAGCCTAAGGACTCTCAAACACAACAGGAGACGAGACAGGACTGGAGACAGGGCTTAGAGACGAGAGAGGACTGGGGTCAGGGCTTGGAGTCAGGACTCTGCTGCCTGGAGGGCACCTCTCTCAAAGCAGCACAAACCAGTCAACAAATGGTTGGTGTCCACCAAGGGTCTCCAGATTACCAGCCAGTGGACACCTCTGGACTCCTGAATCGAACAGGGAACAGGCCTGGCCTGGAGACAGGGATGGGAACAGGACTGGCCTGGAGACAGGGTTGGGAATAGGACTCCTATGACTGCTGGTCAGTCCCCTCTAGGAGGTTTGAACCAATCAGAACAAGGTTGGCATCTACCAGGGGTCCCCAAATTACCAGCAGAGCAGTGAGACAGGTGCTCCGGGCAATGGACAGTGCTTGAAAACGGTAGTGACTCTGTTGCTTGACATTTGCCTAAATCACGAGCTGTTCCAACATGAGTTCCAGGTCGTTAGAGGATCCCTCCTTCCTGTTATCCTTGGCTGGGATTTCCTGACAAAGCATGTAAGTGAGTTTCATTCTTCCTTATCTGGCAGCACCTGTGTGCTGGTTTCTGTTGGGTAGGCTCTCTGACTCCAGATTATTCAGTACCTCCCATACAAATAAACAACTCAAGGTTATCCCGAAACAGGCCACGGCATTGGAATCACTGGTGAGAAAGTGTGGCAATGTTTCCAAGAGGATTCCTGAGGACAGAGGTCAACAGACATTGTATCCAAACAGGCAGTGCTACTCCTTTAGTCCTTGGCCAGCACAGAAAGGGGAGATTGTGTTTTTTTGTCAGCTACAGAAAACTTAATTCCATTACAGTAAAACACTCATCCTCTACTGAGAGGTACCAGCATTGGATGGTTCCGCCTGGTTCTCCACCATGGACCTGTAACATGGATATTGGCAAGAGGAGGTAGATAAACAGGACCAGGAAAAATGGCATTCGGAAGAGGAAGTGGTTTATATCACTTCAAAGTTATGCTCATGAGACTCACTAATGCGCCAGCAACATTTCAAAGGTTGATGAAGGCGGTACGTTAGGGGTTTCCTTGGATGACGTGTGTGGTGCATTTAGTTGACGTCCTTATATTTAGCTGTACATTCACCTACCACCTAAAGCACTTAGAAGAGATATGTTCCAGATTTCAAACCATTAGTCTGAAGCTGTATCCTGCAGTAACTGAAAAAGTGTTTGAAGGATCTTTTTCAAACTTTGTGGACATATTTTATGTGTGAAGAGCTGGAACTGATCAAATTTTGAAACTACTGGGTGGTAGCAAAATAATGAGTGAAAGCAATCAGCTTTGGACCTTGTGAATGTAATCCGTGAAAAAGTATTTGATGTTTCTTGTTACTGTTTCACATAAACATTACATGGATGAAGATCTGAAGTAGCGGCATCAGAGGAAAGAAACGGCAGAAGGCACTTAATTCTGTTAAACACAGTAACTCTGAAAGTATTTTATGGATCTTTTTCAAACATTGCAGACATATTATATGGGTAACAAACTGAAAATTAACAAATTTTAGGACAAATTTCCTAAAGAATAGACGGAGCACCTCATAGTACTGATGCACGGATGAGTTTTGACGTCATTCAAATTCACGTGTATGCATAAATCATCCACCCACCACCCACTAAAATGAATTATTTTGCCCAATTTAGAGACCCGATCACACATTACCAGTGTTTCTCAGAGGGATATATGTAAGCGTGGTGATCTGGTAACATGGTATACTGAATTAGGCTGGTTAAAAAGTTCTCTTTTGGTAAAATAAAAATGCTATTTCCACAATCATCTGAACACAGGCTGATATCATTAATCCCTTCAAACCAAAATTCTGAATGTCACTGCAACTTCTTGAGCACAAACAGTTTAAATTCAATTAATAACCTTTGGTTGCTGGCAAGTCAAATGGTAAAAAATTCCTTTATAACATGGAAAGAGCATGTAACAGTGCATGTCTGGCATCCTATTAACTGGTTCTGTGGTCAAATTCTGGGTTGTCCTGTAAATTTAAATGCACTAGTTAACTGTTTCATCCCATGAAACAGAGTATTTGGTGTCCTTTGTAGAGAGAATAATTTTTCTGCCCTTCTTTTTTGTTTTTAATTCTCCTTGTTTGATTTTCTCTCTGATCTTGTGATCCACGTATCACTACTGCATACTTATAGCAAAAAAGAGGCCAGTTTCAGACGCTTGATCCAGTTAGTGCAATAACTCAAAAAGTATTTGACAGATCCTTTTCCATCCATCGCAGACATGGCTAACTTGCCTGGGGGCCCTAAAGATCAAAACCCACTGTATATGCTGAGGGGCTGATGGTGGTAAACTTGCGCCGTACTTCAAGAAGACCCTGGGTTCCCCTGGTGGTAAACTTATGTTACAAATGCTAATTTGCGCTGTGTATGTCCAAGGACCCTGGGACCCTAGTGGTCAACTCTCGCTCTATATGCAGAAGGTCTGGGTGGTCAATTTGCATTTTATATTAGGGTCATAGTGTTTAGCCTGTACAATAAATGTTGTGACTTGCAGCCACTAGTGCTGAGAGGCCCCCTCCAAGCCTGAGGCCCTGGGGCCTTGGGCCCCTGGCCTCTCTGGTCCGGTCCATAATCCAACCATGTCACCTACCCCTGCATTGACCCTTAAATTTGGAAAGAGTCACCACAACTGATAATGCATTTAATGGAAATGGAGAACAACATGTCTGCAAGACCGGGACTGCAGCAGCACAGAGCGCCACCTAGACACACACGCGTGAGCCCCCACATGCGTGTGAGACTGAACACGCATGCTACTGCCATTGAGTGGCTAGAGAAAAACACGACAGGACAGCATTCCCCTCCAAAAATAACGCAGTGTGTGTGTCTTTAAACTGAATTTAGCACAATTACTACACTAGAGTTGTTTTGGAAGAAATGGAAATTATTGATGGCTAAATGATTCTTTCCATGTGCGCCATATGCCATTGTAAATAAAAGACAAAGGCAAAAGCATTAAGCTACAAAAAGTGCCATAGATCTGTATGTGAAAACTAAATATGCAAAAACAATCAAGGTCAAACCGCTGTAAGGAGAAGGACAGTAAACTTTAGCTTTGTTGGCACTGGGTAATAAAGTCAAACAAAACATCTTTTATTCTTTATTTTGTCTTTTAAATTTTCTGTAAGGAAAATCTAATACTAGGCTGTCATTCAACAACAAAGCTGACGTCAATGAAATTTGGCAGGGGAAGCCAAACCTGTGTTTATGCTGGAGTGAAAGCCAACACCATTGTTAACGAGCACTATTGTTTTTACAGGCTAAATGCAGCACAATTAATACGCTGGGGTTGCTCTGCAAGAAATGGAAATTGTTGCGGGCTAAAGGAGTCCTTCCCTGAGCACCATATGTTGTTGTAAATGGAAGATAAAAAACAGTGCTATTATACGGCAGGAAGTACTACAGAATGTAGCAGGTGAAACCTAACACCAAAAAAATCAATCAAGACCAGACCACTGTGAAGATAAGGAGAAATTAATGTTGGCTTTGTCTATCTATCAATAAAGGCAAAATGAAATTTTTTTTCCCCCTTAATTCCGTCTTTTAAAGTATCCTTAAGCAAACAGATCAGCCCAGGGGGAATCCATTGAGATCATTCAGGGATCCCTTACCTCACCAGCCACGCCTCCTGAGGGATTCCCACCAGCATGCCTCGCACAGTCAGGGATGTCCTATTCAGCTCGGGCGCTAGATCACCAGGGTCTCCAATCATTGACCACGCCCCTTTGCCCAGATGTCATTGGCTTTCTTTGATTACCCATCATTACAGTGACCAAGATGTGCTAGGGAGGCGTGAGATCTTCTCGCTTCCTGGGAGTGCAGGGCTGGAAAGTTCTGGTTCAGAAAATACAAATCCAGACCAGGATTTTGTTCCAACCAGTTGAGTATAAAGATTCACATTCAGGGAACTGCTTAGTTGAAACACAATCTTGGTCTGGACTTTCTGAACCTGAACTTTCCACCTCTGTTTGAGCATTTATTCTTGTGCCTACTGTCTGCCTGTCCTCTCTCAGTCCCGGTGCCATCCTTTCCACTTGCCCATCTGATAAGGACAATGTTAAGGAACACTTTTGTTTAATAAGCTGCCTATAAATGATGCACGCATTTCGGGGAGGGGGGGGATTACCTTGCCAATGTCCATCGCCTTCAAAACCTATGAAAACAGGATATGTAATTACCTAATTATGACATAAATGCCACACCCAGCCACAGCCGGAGACCCCGCCTACAACGATTGTCATCAGCGGAATCTGAACAGCTGCATGGCATCTCACTGGATTGTTTTGGTGTTTTAAGCTGATTACAGAAGTCAGCCTTTATATTGAATATTGAGTGTTTGCATTATACCAAATATTGAGTGTTTTGGGTGTGTATTATAGTGTTAGACGTATGACATATTGTTAGACTGCTGATTACCTGCTTCTCTGGTTCTGGTTCTGACCCGGTCTGTATCTGACAGTGTCACCTGCCTGCTTCTTAAACAACCATCTGTTCTACATTTAGATCCTCTACTTGTATTCATTACAATAATTTATTCTCTCACGGCATCTAAAAAGCTACTTTATCGTTTAAGGAATATAAACAAGCAAATGTGTCGAATCCTACTTACTGTAGTTAGATACCAAAACGGTTTGGAAAATGGTTGGATGGATGGATAGAATTAGGAAGGATCATACAAATACTCCAATATACATTAAAGAAGTGTTGAGCTTAGTGCCATTTGATGCACTAAATCCATCCATCCATTTTCCAAACCGCTTATCTTACTGGGTCGCGCGGGGTCCGGAGCCTATCCAAGAAGCAATGGGCACGAGGCAGGGAACAACCCAGGATGGGGGGCCAGCCCATCGCAGGGCACACTCACACACACCAGT
>JAODJX010000048.1:10485781-10496971 GCA_026776945.1 Isichthys henryi | reverse complement strand
TTCTAGGTGAGCAATCAAGTAAAAGAGACACAACTTCTGTGTAACTGTTAACAGTGATGTTCCATCCCCTTGGTTCAGACACAGAGCTAAAACTACTGAGAGATTTATCAAAACATATAAAGTAAGACGCTAAAACAATCCGTTAAACTATTGTGTTGTAACCCTGTTTACTTAATTGTTTAATCATAGTGGCAACAAGTTATTTGAGGGGACAAAAATACTTAGTAATTACTCAGTTACTACTGAAGTACACATCATGAACAAATCAAGTTACTAAGATGAAAGATGTCATGATTCATTATTGATGAACAAACATGACTTTCAATTGTGTTATTCAGTACTTGTTCCTTCAGTAGTTCACTAAGATTTACAGAATTAACAGATATAGTAACAAATATAGTAACTACTTGGCATAAATGATCTGTCACAATTCATTAACGATGAACAAAATTGACAGCAATATTTTACATTTGTTATTCATTATTTTTTCATACAGTTCTTCCTTCGGTGGTTCACTAAGATTTACATAATTAACTGATATAGTAAGAAATGTAGCACTTGCTTGAGAAAAGATGTGACAATTCATTAATGATAAACAAACATCAGTTTGTAACTAACACTTTAGTTAATTAATACGTAATTAATACATGATACTACCTTATTTGTGTCCCTTCAAGTAATGTGTTACCTTTGCTTTTTGATCGTATCATACTTGTAAACACACGTTAAAAGTTGCACTGGTGAAAAAGCTTTATCGGGACTGTCACCAGTGCTCCCTCGGCTCTGGGTCCCGTAGCCCACTGTTGGCCCTGACTTACTGAGGTCATGAAGAAATAATCATCCCTCATCTGTTAACCTGGACATTCATAACTTGTCACATCACTGCATAAATGTTATAATTTGACAAGAACTGGAATGTTCCACTATTTGGCGTGGGGGGAGGGGGTTTCTGTGTACTCTTGCAAGGGCAGAATACACATTGAGATGCTAACATGCTTATACTGCACAGACAGACATTAGAAGATGTTGGAAGATTCTGCTGTAGGAACCAAAAACCACCAAATCAAACACTGCTGCCCAATGCCAGTCTTGCCTCTTTAATGCTAAATGTTCAATACAACGTGTGACTGAAAACAACTGCTGTTTCCGATGGACACTGATGCTAAACTGGCCACATTTTTTGCCCCTCAGGTGATGTAAGTATGTACCCATTTATGGGCCAAAAGCTTGTACCCTGGTGTAAGTATAAAGTAATACCCTGTTCTACTGTGTTAACATGAATATGCAGAAGTGGAATTAAGTCACTGACTTTCAAGTAATAAGTGAGTCTCAAGTTGTAAGTCAAGTCCCAAGTCCTCAAACCAAAGTGTCAAGTCCTAAGCTACAAGTTCTGAACAAGTGTGGATATAATCCTTACTTGTTACTTGAAAGTCAATGCCTTGTTCCCACCTCAGTCAATCTGTATCATGATATCTAGAGTGGTCTGGACTCAACAGCAAGTCTTCTGTGACACCTGTGCCTCATGTGGCTTTTCCCTTTTTTCTGTTCTGACTGAGGACAGGGACAGCCCCTTACTTCATATATATATTCAGATTCTGTTATACCCTTCATAAAGTGCGGAATAGAACGATCATCTCGATATACCTAGAACACCCACATTGTAAAATTTCTCAAAATCTAAGTAGAGTGAAAGATCTGACCAGTGGCTGAGTGACTACACGTAGCCAGACAGGCCACGCTGGGAACAGTGGGGAAAATAATCAGCTGGGTCTTTCCCAGAAGTATCGAGATAATATTTTAAAAAATAATCACAGTTCAATAAATTCCAATACAAGCCTAGAGATATTATATCAAATTGTTTTACGAACTTTTAAATATCTTTTACAAAAAAAAAAGCCAGACATTTAACCTAACTGAATAAACCCATTCACACATTAAACAAAAAAACTGGTTTCATATTAGCACGTCTAATTGATGTTTTGTAAAAGAAAAAAATCTACCATCAAATTTACCATCACCACTGTACTGAAGGGGAGATGCATCCCCCAGCCTCTACCACGGCCATACCAGGATGTGCAGACCGCTGTCCGATCAAGGGCTCCCTCTTGGCACAGTAGAGACGTAGCGACCTCTTGTTAGCGAGGACACCCAGCTTTTCCCCCAGGGTGGTCGGGTGGCACCACAGCAGAGATTGGGGGGGCGGGCACTCCCATGGGTGCCCTCAGTGCTGCCACTGCTTTTGGAGCACTCCCTCCCTCATGGAGCCTCAGAGGCCAGCTATAAACCAGCCACCAGAGCGACTCTGTCACGACAGAGACACAAATGGGGGCCGTCCCCTCCCCCTTCAATGGGCATGTTGTCGAGGAAGCCTGGCCGCATTCCACTTTCGCATTTTGAAGCATACAGTCCCTGGACACAGAGTAGTGGGACCTAGATTGACAGCTCACTTCCCTCTCCGCCGGTCCCAGAGTCCCTGCTGTTACTGCACACCTGCCCCCAGACCCCTCCAGGCCCACAAACGCCAAGCCGTAGATGTCCCAGTCAGAGATAGTCTGATGGGGGAAGAGCTCACAACCAACTATCTGTCACCACTGTAGTGCCAGAAGAATGTCTTTCCAAACGGGGAGGGGGACTTTCAACCTGTGGGGGCACCTTGATTTTTATGTAATCAACATCTGCAAGACCATTCAGATCACAATGCCTGTGGTGTGGTGGGAAAATGGACAGAACATAAAGGAAAATACCAGGGGTGTATATACACTAATTAAGCCTGGGACACTTTCTGAATGTTTTTAAATACACTATTAGATGGTGAGGTGGTGATTTTTTCTTATTTTTCCCACAATGCAATAAAATGATCTTTCTTCCTCTAGTCAAAAAACAGTTGATATGGATTCTCATCCGGGCTACAAATAGTCTGGTTGGACAAAAAGTCCAACGTCAGCATGTCGTAAATGCACAAACACACACTGACGCACATCAGCCTCCTGCCAGTCGGAAAGTCACACTGATCATACTGTCACACTCCTGCACACTCAGCAGTTCTGGATCTATACTGTTATAATGCTAAATAAAATTAAAGTTTTAGTAAACCATATTAAATGATATAAAATACAAATCAATATTAGAGAATCTCATGTAGGGTATGAGGAATAACTATTAAAAGTGTGTTTAACCCTTTAGCTAAAAAAAAACACACACCAGTTCCACAGCTGATCATATATATTTTAAACAACTAATATATATATATTTATAGGTGCAAATTCCTTTCTGTCTTTCCCTCAGTGGGCTGCCGCAGTCTGTCCATTACTTAATGTCACAGAGGACTCTGCCGCTCCTGGATTGTCTCCATGAGCAGGGGTGTCGCTTGGTATCGCAGCCTCAGACAACAACAACAACAGCAGAACATGAAAGACGCAAATGTCCTTTAGCTGATACTCAGAATCCTGGAGACAGACCTCTAGTCTCCTGCCCCCTCCCCCCCCACGCCAGCGCTCACCACAGCTGCCGGCCAGTATAGGTTGGGGGTGCGGACGGCACCTACGGGTGAGAGACGGGTATTTAGTGACTGTGTGAGCAGTTCACTGGGGGCACCTGAAATTTCTGATTGGGATGTTAGTGGGGTTATAGACATGCACCCGCTTAAGAGCGTAGTGTGATTCACATTGATGTGGGTGCAACCCAGTTCTGATGGGACCTGCAGTCGTGGTGTTTAGGCTCGGGGCAGGTGAGATCTGAGTAACAAGGAAAGATCAAACCCGTATTTTCAGTTGAGTGTTTGGGTCACTTCAGCGTTTGTGTGTGGTGGGGGAGGAGTTGTACAGATCACTTTTGGGGACAAAAAGGTCCCCAAAGTGTGGTAAAACCTGAAACATACTTTTGGAGACAATGTTATAAAAAGTCGTGTATTTTGTTTGTTTACTTATGGTTACGGTTAGAGCTGGGTAGGGGTTAAGGTTGTCATGTTGGGATTAGAGTTTTCCCCATAGAAATGAATGCAGAGTCCCCACAAAGATATAATTACGAACGTGAGCGTCTGTGCGTGTGTGTGTGAGCTGCTGAATGAGGAGCTGCACTCACCGCACCGCCGTTTAGGATCATGGTCATCTCAGTGGGCTGGTAGACGTTGCTGCGGAAGGGGGCGCTGGGCCTTGTTCCTGTGTTGCCGTTCCGCTGACTTCCAGAACGAGCTGCATGTGGGGGTGGCAGGATAGAGTGAGAGCTGTGCTCCCTGTCAAACACACACTAGCGCAGGAGGTCAAAACGGTAAAATGAAAGCGTCGTACCTGTGTTACTGTCTTCAAATGAGAAGCCCTGGTTCTCCCCGAACTGCCGGTGGGACAGGGGAATGTCCTCATCGAAGCTGGCCTCCCTCAGGCGGGGTGGGGCCTGCGAGGTGTCAAAGTAATCGGGACCCGTAGGCTGCGGGGCGGGACGCAGGCAGGCATGGGCCTCGGGGGCGGCGTGGAGCATCAGCAGCAGCCAAGCCTGCCCCACCAACACCACCGCCTGAGCCGGGTCGTCCCAGGTGGTGGACAGGCCGAGAGCCACGTTGCCGTAGAGATAGAAGATCAACCAGGCGGCCCAAAGCAGGACGGAGGCGATGCAGGTGGCGAGCAGCCATGCAACGCTGCATTTCCACTGTGACTGCTCCCCACACAGGCCGCAGGCCGCAGCCACCAGAGATGTGACGAGCAGGACCAGCACATAGGTGCAGGCCAAGGTGAAGTCCAGTGGCTGATACTGACAGGCGGGCTGGCCCTGACGCACTACCGTCAACAGGATCCACTCAGCGGCAATGATACCCTGCACCGTGGCTAAGCCCACCGCCAGCCCTGCCAGGGCACAGCCGCTGGGGCTGCGGGCGCCGCGCACCAACCGGCGCAGCCGCACACCCTGGGTCACCAGGCAGGCAAAGCACATGGAGAACAGCGCCCCCCAGAGGGCGCGCCGGATGATACAGAGACGCTCATCTCTCTCGATGAGGTACGCAAAGCTGAGGGCACAGAGCCCGACGATGGCACCGAGCAGCAGGAGCAGTGGCGCCACGCCGCTGCGCTTCTCAGCTTCTGTGATTCGCCGCAGCCGGCAAAGTAGCACCAGAACCAGGATGAGCGAGGCCAGGGCTGCCCCGCCTGCCGCCGCCTCCACTGCCACGCCCCACACTGCGTCCAGGTCGCACAGCGCGGTGAAGGGCCTCTTCAGGAAGGAGCCGCAGCCACGAGGGGAAGCCTCATCTTCTGAAAAGCCGCCGCCCACAAGGGAGAGGAGGAGCAGGAGACCGAAGATCATGGAAGGGGATGCCATCACTGAGAGAGGAAAGGAGAAGGGGGAGAGAGAGAATATAATCAATTTTTGGGTGGAAGAGGCTTTAGTCCATTAAAAACTGTACAGTTGTGCAGGATGCATCTCAGGTCACAAGAAGACCGACCCAATGTCTGAGGAGTGAGAGTGTGTAAGATTGTGGGCACCTTCTTAAAAAGCAGAATGGACCACTGTACAAAGATAAAACCTCAACTTAGTCAGGAATGTAGAAGATGCTCAGTAGTCTGTTTAACGATTTGGAGAAATAAAGCCGCCAGTCAGATTTGGTAGAGGCAACGTGGCATATTTGTTGGTACACAGTGCCCTGGCCATGGGTAAACACATCCTTTCCCTGTAAATCTTTAATGAGGCGATTAGAGCATCTAAGGGCAGAGTAGCAAGAGAAGGAATAATCAAGGAATGATACGGCATCGCTATGGGCAGTCAGCAAAAACCCTTAAAGTCCTTATAACAGCTGCTTTGAACACACTAGGAGCTCAAAATTAATGGGGGGGGGGGTTGTGTAAAAACACAACTCACTCTATTAGCCTATGGCCCCAAGGTCTCAATGAAGCCCTAGCTGAGACCTCGCCCTCGCCCCCGCCCCAGCAGTATGTACAGCTGACCGCCACCCCCCAACCCAGGAGTATGTAGAGCTGGCCAACGCCCCCCAACCCAGGAGTACGTAGCGCTGGCCAACGCCCCCCAACCAAGAAGTACGTAGGGCTGGCTGTCGCCCCCCAACCCAGGAGTATGTAGAGCTGGCTAACGCCCCCCAACCAAGAAGTACGTAGGGCTGGCTGTCGCCCCCCAACCCAGGAGTATGTAGAGCTTGTCAATGCCCCCCAACCAAGAAGTACGTAGACTTGGCTGTCGCACCCCAAACCAGTGGTATGTAGAGCAGGCCGTCGCCCCCCAACCCAGGAGTATATACTACAGGGGCTTAGTTACGATTATGAAATACAAAGTATTTCAGGTAATGCTCTGCAGGGAGCTCCTGGTGTCCGAGAATTCCAGAGGTCAAGAGGAGAGTCAAGAATGGAAGCTTGCCAGAGTGATGGCTCTACTCCAAATGACCGTCTGCGCTGGGGGCATCGGAATCCCCCGGGAGCGGCCAGCATTGATATTATGCAATACATCCATATAGATAATAAAGCAATGATCTCATTAACAATTTTTAAACAATTTACAGCCTTCAGTTTTTTCCCACTCTGGCTTCCTCCCAGAGACATGCAGTTACACTAATTAACAACTATAAATTGCTCATAGTACATGGCTGTGTATGTGTGTGAGTATTTGTCCCTGAATATCTGTCCAGAGTAGCCCACTGCTTCGTGCCCTGCCTCGTCTGGACTAGCACACAATCCTGCTCAGGATAAGTATTTGGAAGATGGATGAATGGAGGTAGCAAGTAATTAAGCTTTAATGTATTGATGCAACAAGAATATTGATATTGCATTTAATACCGCTGTTTCAAATATTATTCAAATGCTTAGATTACTTTGGAGTTTCTATATATGAAAGGCTGTTTCGACCTGCCAGTTTCCATCTGGGAAATTGCACAATACCAGTTTGGCAAACAGTAGCACCTACATGTGACGTGGAGAGCAGTTTCAAAGAGCAAACAGCTTTCAGTGAGGAGCTTGGCGGAGAGGAGGTGGGTGCAGCCTGGAGGAGCGTCATGCTCTCTGCTTAATGGAGGCAGACTTTTTTTTTACAAAAGTGGTGGTGTGGGACAAAAGACTGGGGGATGAATGGAGGAAGATGGGGGATTTGGGAGAGGAGAGGGCTGCCAGGTCACCCTCATACAGGGAGCGTGCTGTGGGCAGTACGGTGAATTTTAGTTGTGAATTTTACCCTCCAGTGTGAACTATGTGCTAATGTAACGAGCAGGCTTGGAAAGTGAGGCGTTTACATGTGCTGTGCATTTTGCATGGTTTGTCCTTTTTTTCGCATGTTATGCCTTTCTCTCATGATGTGCTTTTTGTCTGCACTGTTCCTTTTGTGCATGCTGTGCTTTTCGTGTGTGCTGTGCATTTTGCATGCTCCACGCTCTTCTCATGTGTGGTGCTTTTTGCATGTTCTGCGCTTTTCACACACTATTCTTTTCGAATGTGCTATGTGTTTTGTGTGCGTGGTGCATTTTATGTGCTGCCTCATGCTTTTCACGCACGCTGTGCATTTCCTGCTATGTGCTTTTCACACACACTACTTTTCATGTGTACTACGCTTTTTTTGGGCGTGCTGTGTGCGCAGTGTTTTGCACACTGTGGTTTTGCACATGCTGTGTGTTTTGTGCACTCTGTAGGTTTCACGCATGCTGTGCATTACACATGCTGTGCCTGCTGTGTTTTTCACATGCGCTGTGCCTTTCGTCTCTGCTGTGCTCTTCATGCGTGCTGTGCTTTTCACATTCACAAAGGCAGGAAAGCTCTTGCCAAGAGCCGTCTATCCACCTGTCTGCTCCAGCACTCAATAATGTGCTGCAGGAGCAGGGCGGTGTAATGATGCAGACAAAAATGCATTCACTTGTGTTTGTGATGGTGGTTAATGGCATTTCAGGAAACCTTTGTGTGATGCTACTGTTTTGGTGCAATGCATCCGGACATTGCTGGTTATTAATTTGGAATGAGGGTTTGGCTGCATTGTGATGGACCCCCCTGTGGCTGAATGGGGGTGGGCGGACTAAGGGGGCTCTGTTTAATCCTGCCTCCTCACTCACCCCGGAGCAGGGGGACACCACATTCCCGGAGACTTTCTCCCAGGCCCCTTTCTGTCTCCTTTGCATTCATATTTAAACATCTTGTTTGTCTCTCCGCCGCCCCCCCATCCACTCTGTGGGCCTCCAAAAGCCACCATCCCACCCCCAAGCAAAGGAGTGTGCTAAGAACCTCTTCTGCTCACACACCCCCCTCCGCCATGATTCTTCATCCTTATTATGTGCTCCCCCCAACTCCCCTCTCTCACTTTATACCAGCTCTGCTTATCTGAACTCTCTGCCTTACGGGGGTCGAAAAAGCCCAATGAAATTCAAAATAAAAAACGCGTCTATTGGAAAAACACATTGTAAAGCAACAAAGGATATTATTCAAGTTCATAACACATTTGCAAACACACTGCAAATTCATAGACGCTACACAAATTCAGAAAACGTCAAAATGACAACACAGGCGAACCACATTTTTCAAAAGCGGGGCACATTCACAGATGCGCTGCAAATACAGAAACAACCGCAACTTCGGAAACGCACTACAAATAGTCACAACACAACGGAAGTGTTTCTGGAGGACACTCTGTCCGGGAGTACTTTTCAATGGAGCCAATGGCAATAATTTAAAGGTAAGTTACAGTGGAAACTGCTTATAGTGATCAACCACTTATATGGATCAAAAAGCTTGGGACAGAATCATTCTTGTACAAATACCGTTGAAATAATTTGTTTATAATAGTCAAGTAGTCCACTTACGGTGCTCATTTTGGGTATTTTTAAACATTACAGCATATGGAAAAAAATAAAACTATGTTTTTTTTAGACTTTACTTTGATAGCCCTACTTTGCCGTGCTGTAGTCCGTCTGCTTCTGCCTAGCTACCTGAGGCTCATTTGAATTGTACACAGTTCAGTAGTTTAATTTGTGCAGTGCTGTAATTTCAAAAGCGTGTGACACGGTTGTGTTGTATTTTGAAATCAAAATTAAGTCAATAGTGACGCTGTCCGTTTTATTACCTTATAATTCATTTAAGAAATATACCTGTCAGTTAGATGGCAATCTTCCTCAGACATAAGGAAGAAAAAAATTGGTTATAATGATCATCCGCTTATAGTCAATTTCACTGGACAGACGTGATCACTGTAAGCAGTTTCCACTGTATCTTTTATTTGAACAAATTGGCACAACAATAATCAAGAAGCTGTGTGGTAAATGGTAGGATTAATGTGATTGATAACTGCTGTACTATAGCCTATAATGGCACAGGGAGAAACACAGGATAATCATAAATACAGCTGCCACTGATTGTTTACGGTAACTTAAAGCCATGCAGTGTGCCAGATTAATAGCAAAGTTTACATGTTCATGTTAAAAACATTATTGCCGGCATGTGACCACCCGGAAAAGTGTCCCCCGGAAAGACTTCCGTTGCGTTGTGACTATTTGCAGCACGTTTCCGAAGTTGCGGTTTTTATATTTGTGGCGCGTCTGTGAATATGAGGCGCTTGTGTCAAATGTGGTTTGCATGTGTTGTCATTTTGCTGAAAGTGTTTTCTGAATTTGCGTAGCGTCTATGAATTTGCAGTGTGTTTGCAGGTTCCTTATGAACTTGAATAATATACTTTGTTGCTATGCAGCGCGTTTTTCTATGAGACGTGCGTTTCTTTATTTTGAATTAAATTAAACTGTAATGCCTGCTGGGGATGCCTCGCCCGGGCCATTGTGACACTGCACACACATTTACACTGTTACAGTGCATTTATTGAAAACTCACCTTCACCTAAGGTTACACCCTAATCATGTCAGCAAGGCTACTTTAGGTTTTACAAACTTCTTTAAAACCGAAGGGCTCCTGTGTTTGGCTAAATAGTTCAGTTCTTCTTGCGCTTTGACTGGTTTGTCCCCTTGCCTGAAAGACTCATCCAGCTGTTTTACACTAACATTAGTGACACGTGCATGATTATAGGAGACTGACCAATCAGCAAGAACTCAGTGCGTAAGTAAAAATTCAGATCCTTTTGATTGAAATGGTAGTTTACAAATCCTGTCCAAGCTCAAAGTGTCCCGCCTGACATGGCTTAGGAGGTAACGTGCAGCTAGAGTGATGCCAGGTTACAAACGCACTACTTAACACTATTATTATAACGGCAGGACATACCGGAAAGCAACCGTCAGCTGAAGTCTACTACAGTACTACAACAAAAATAAACCGATGTGAAACAAAGCAATTTCTCTTTCTGTATATCTCACTCAAACTAAAACCTTAACCGATCTTTTCTAAGCAGTCAGCTAACTTAAAACACAGTTTACTGCAAATATCGCACTCGTGTCACATAGTAAACTGCACACGGTCTGTAAACTGATCAGCTGCGCTGTTGAATAAAGAGTGTCCAGCAAGGCTGATGAGGAAGAATTGGTTCAAAACAAAAAATCGTGATCAATATCATAGACATTTTGACCATATCGATCGCCCACCTGTTACATATATGTAGCAACTGCCTTGAGGCAGGAGCCAATCCTGGACGGGATGCAAACATAGCAGGATGCTCACTCACTGATTCACCTGTATGGTCAATTCAGGCTCTCCTATTCTCTCAGTACTACGTGAGGCTCACGACAGTAGTGTACATGCAATTTTCAGATTACAAGAACTGTAGTGAACTTTTCAAGATTACCTAGTACGTGTTAAAGAAAATCAGTTTAAAGTTTACTGCCACTGCTTTTGCATGGGCTCTCCAAGCCAGTCATAATGATTTCTGTCTTTGCTGTTGGACTCAGTCACAGACAGTGTGGCGAGTTTATGAGAAGTTTAACAAGATGACTGAGGAGGAGAAAAGCACGCAGGAACCAGTCACCCGAAAGACATTCACCTTCTGCTGGATGGACATATTCTAGAATCCACAGGGATAATATTGAGCAAAAGCAAGTGATTTATTGGCAGCACTTTCTGCCTTTTTAATTTGTGTCAACTTCAAGAGTCTAAAAGGGCACATGGCTTATCTATGGCTAACCTGTGGGGGTGTCAGACTGCCCGGATGGGGGTGCGCTAAAAGCCTGGGAAATCATTAGATTTTGGTTTCTAATTTAAATACTTTCTGGTAGGGGGCGGCATGGTGGTGCAGTGGTTAGCACTGTCGCCTCACACCTCTGGGACCCGGGTTCAAATCCCCGCCTGG
>JAODJX010000048.1:10432267-10446486 GCA_026776945.1 Isichthys henryi | reverse complement strand
TTATGTAAATTTTGATAAGAGATTGTTTGTTTGAGTTTGTCATTGTTTTGTTCTAAATAAAGTTCTTTAAAAAAAAAAAAAAAGCTCCAAATCTTTCATGCCTCATTCAGTGTGTCTCATGCCTCATACCTCATCCAGTGTGTCTCACGCCTCATGTTTCCTGCAATCATATACTGGATAAGCAGTTATGGAAGAAGTATGGATGGATGTATTTTTTCCACACTTTCACACCGTTAGCACCAAATCACTTTATGTGGACCAAATCATCTAGTGGTAGTACGGGTTCCCAGACCAATTCCTTTGTATAATGTACCATACAGCCTGCTTTCATGGTCCAGGAACACGTTATGTGTTGGCAAATGCATGTGTTCCCAGATCAGATCATGACTGTAATTTACTCGTCACTCTCTGAAATGCAGCACCTGCTCGATTTACAGCATACACCACTTGCTGTACATTTTACGACGCTGCCCGGTTTGCAGCACGCATGCGTATTATTTTACGACAGTATGTCACGCATATTGAGTGTAAGTCGCCATTTTGGATCCTCATGGGTGCAGCTGGCAGCTTTGTCTTTCCTTTGGTTAGCTACAATCCCCGCCCACCCAAGTGAATCTTTAAAAGCTGCTTCTCCATCTTTCAGCTTCCTTTCCGCGTATGCGCCTTGCTCCTGCCGCTCTTTCCGGGTTGTATTCTTCTGCTTAAAGGTACTAACTTTGGTTTGGGCAGTGATTTTACTTGTCGTAAAGTGTTTTCGCATACGCCCGCTAACCTGTGAACGTATCCTGTGTATTATCATTGTAGTTTGTCACTAAGCCATTTATTAGCATACCAGTGGCGCACGTTAAGCGCAGACGGGCTTCCAGTTACCCTTGACGTTGCTCTAGATTGTTGATTCATGTCATGATATTATTCCGGTTTCTTTTTGCCAAATGATTTCAGACATTTATTGTCTTGGGATTCTTCATAAGTTGTAAATGTACTGATTTAAGTGTGTGTTTTTTTTCCAAATTCTTGTGTTAAATACAATTTATAAATGTGGACAGCCCGACTGTTTCCGATTAGACCTGAAACAGGCCTACTTACGATGCTTGAAAGTTGCAATTGGGACCCCAAGACGTTTTCATACGCAATTTAAATAAAACGACTTTAATTTCCATTCAGTTTTGATTTGTTAAATTTGACACCCTCTTCTACGGAGTGTACATTAATTCCGTTCATAACATTGCTACTGAGCTATATATATCATTTACCTTACTGGATGCCTGACCATTTTTAGTCACCCAAGACTAGCGCACGTTTACTTTGAAAACATTGCTCAAGTGAATCAGTTTCACTAGTGACCTCAATGCTTTGGAATTTAATTTCAAGTAATTTCACGTTTGCTAAATTGGAAAATGTTAATGTGCATTAGTCATCCTTTCACATACACATGTTATTGTCTGTTGCAGTGACATTGTCAAAGCTTAAATGTCTGAAACTTTCCAAGCCCAACTGTGTACCTGTCCCTGCCTGGTTCTTTATGTCCGGTAAATGTTATAGGTTACCCTGGTTTGGTCTCACTCTGAGCTGGGGATTTTCAGACAGTCGTAAGGGGATGGATTGAAATGCTGGTTATGTTGGCCCATGTAGATTAAATGGCGGTCGAACCAGCCTGTATAACCCGTGTCTCACTGCTGTCGACGTTGATTTTTGCTTCTGCAGCTGAGCGATGGCTGCCATCCAGGAGCGTACCTTCATTGCCGTCAAACCCGATGGCGTGCAGAGGGGTCTTGTCGGGGACATCATCAAGCGCTTTGAGCAGAAAGGATTTAAACTCGTTGCATTGAAATTTCTCCAGGTGAGTGAGCACTTGCACAGTTGTTGCATTTTGCTGTTACTGTGCGAGCCTTCGATCTATTAGAATCACTGTCACATCTTGTCTATGCGAAGCGTAAGACGTCATAGCTACTGTGTTCTTGCAACCTGAGTATTAGTCATTAGTTCCTGGACGGTGCTTAAGTATTTAATGTAATCCCCTGCTCCCCCCCCATTTTTAAACCTTCCTTGTTTTGGTTTAGGGTAGCAGTTTCATGTTGGCTGAGGTTAAAGTTTTTTGTCTAGAAAAATTGCATTGCATGTTCATGATTAAGATTATATGAATTTGAAGCATCTGTTTTCACATGTGAGAGTGACACCCTGTATGCATTGTCAAGCAATAATTTTATTGTTCTGTGATTAAAAACCTAGAGAACTGAACTTGTATTTTTGCTGTATCATAGTAACAATGTGCTAATATAAATCCAATAAATACAATTTTGCAGGGTGGATAAGCAGTGTTGTCACAAGCTGCAATATCAGCTATTTTGTATTACAGATATCATTGTTATTGGGTTTAGCTGCCTTGGAGACATGGATTGAATGTTACAGTACCGTGCTGCTTTAGTGTGCAAAGCCTGCAAACATTCTGGCTATGAAAATATTCCCCTCCCGCCAGTTAGCTGACCTCAGTTGCCCTTTACCTGTTACTATTGTAAACAAACATTGGACAAATTGTGAAACTGAAAACCAAAATGTATTTTCTACCATGGATCTGCATGTGAGAATGTAATACTATCGCTGCTTTCTGAGCTTCAGCTTAAACCGATGCCTGTAAAATACTGCATGAAGTGTTGAAGTCAAGCTTCAATATTCTCCATTTAATGCAGGCCTCTGAAGACCTCCTCAAGCAGCATTACATTGACCTTAAAGACAAGCCGTTCTATAATGGACTGGTTAAGTACATGGCCTCTGGTCCTGTAGTGGCAATGGTAAGTGTATGCAGTAACTTCGTCATAGACCTTTAGTTTCCCATTTTAAAGGGTAATTTGCATGTATAATTATGCATTTTTGGGCCATTTTTAATATTGAATCTCACATTTTTCTGATTTAAGTTTTTCCAAACAATTATGTGCAGCTATATACAGTAATTCCCACATCTGGTTTGGTTAATTTTTTCAGCCTGTCTGTTAGCTAAGACGCCAAGCTGGCAATATTGTATGTATTTGTAGATTTCACTACATTGGCTTGTCTCAGAACAAATTCCAAGTTCTAGTTTCTGTTTTTGATGATCTGTTGAATTATACTTGGTTGTAATTTTAAATGCAACATGGGATCATAGATTTGTACCTGCAATAAGTAGATGTGTGATTTTATTTATTTGTTTTAAACTTAAATCTACATTTTGAATTTTCAGCTGAACTCTTGACAAAAAAACTCTGATCTATGAATGACCTGCTCTGCTCTTGATATATGTATATATTGTTACTCTTCTGTTAATATCTTCCTAGGTGTGGGAAGGTCTGAATGTGGTAAAAACAGGAAGAGTGATGCTGGGGGAGACCAATCCTGCAGACTCCAAGCCCGGAAGCATCCGTGGAGATTTCTGCATTCAAGTTGGCAGGTGAGTCTGACGACGCTTGCATATAATTAGCTTTACTTTACACGAGCGAATTATTTGTCTTGCCAAAGGGCCACTAAACCATCTGCTTTTTTTGTGTTTCTGTTTTCAGGAACATCATCCATGGAAGCGACTCTGTTGAAAGTGCAAATACTGAGATCAATCTGTGGTTTAAGGCCGAGGAGCTGGTGGCATACAAAAGCTGTGCACAAGACTGGATCTACGAGTGAGTCTCATGGTCACCCTGCCGTCTAACGTCTGGCGGGACGCTGGTTCCTGGAACTCGCATTGTAAAACTGATGCTTGCCAATAAAGTCATGAACTCAAACGGTTGCCTTAAACCTTCAGCATTTATTCTCTTTGGTTGTAAGCAGTAGCATTAATCTGAAATGGATCCTCTGGTTTTTTGACCCGTGCAGATTCCCAGCTTCCCTAAATCCCACCATACAATTAACATTACATTCCAAATTAAGAAGGCAGCAGATCAGTAACCTAGACATTAGCAATTTGGCTCACATTCCTCACTCTATGCGTTTGGCATATTGGGTGTTAGTTACTGGATTTTTCATAGGATGTGAATAAAATCAGTTTAGTTTTGTGGTAGTTATACTAGACACTGTTTCAGGTCCATGCTACTCTTCCTGTGTTAAAACTGTTTGGAAGGTGCCAACGTTTACTTTTAATTTCCTTGTACGTATTTTGAATACCGTGAATGGAAATAAACACACTGTACAACAGTCTTTGTCATAATCAGATGTCTGATTTAGCATTAATTCGGCATACGTAAACAGGACTTCATTATACTAGGAAATGTACAGAGGGCGTCAATGGAAAAAAGATTATGAAACAGATTGACTTCAGCAACTGAACTGAGATTACACTGAAAGGAGGTTACATTTATATAGCGCTCTTCAAGACACCGAAAGCGCTTTACAGAAGCAATTGGGAGCCACTGCAACCACCACCACTGTGTAGTCCCCACCTGGGTGATGCACCAGTGTGTTCACCATACAGTAGCTAAGGTGGTGAAGGGGCAGGAGAGAATTCAGTTAGGTGATGGTGGGGGGGGCGAGGCTCTGCAGTGGTTTAGCACTGCTGCCTCACATCCCAGGGACCTAGGATCAAGTCCCCATAGCTCCTTGTGTGTGGACCCTGCACAGGCAGGTAAGACCCCCCCCCGAGTAGCCCAAGAAAATAGATGGTCAGATTTTAGTCAGGACATCATCCCTACTTTTTCCAAAGGACACCAAGCAAACCTCAATGAGGCCTTACAGTAAAGCACCAGGATCTTCACAGACCAACAACCCAAATGGCCTCCCGTCCAAGCACTGGCCAGGTCCAAACCTGCTTAGTTTCAGATTACCTGGCCTGAACTGCAGGTGCTATGGCTGCTGATAACTTAGTATTGTGATCACAGAGTGTCAGCGAACCTAAAGAAAGCAAATGCATCAGTTAGATATTGGGGACATTAGCTTCACACAGACTACCTGGCCTTAATTATAACTGCTGTAATCACAGAATATGTAGAGTGTGTAGACCAGTTGTTTCTCAAACTAGTCCATGGAGACCCACAGACTTCACATTTTTGCTCCCTCCCAATTTCTTGAGTTGGGGGGGGGGGGGAAGCAAAGCCTGGACCATGAGGGGGTCCCAAGGACTGGTTTGAGGAACATAGGTGTGGATAAAGTCACCAGGCAGTATCCTCTGCACAAACAACCATCAGCATCCACTCACCACTTACCTTCAGGAGCTACATATACTTCAGGAAAAGGCACATCGGCATCTCCCGTGCTCACCAGAGTATTACCAACACGATCTGGCCCCCGAAGAAAGCATTGCGGCATTGGGGTCCAAACCCACACCAGCAGCAACCCAACTCATCTCCCATTCAAGTACAGGCCAGGTGCAAACCTGCTTAGTTTCAGATTGACTACCTGGTCTGAACTACAGGTGCTGAGGCTGCTGACATCATCAGAAAGGCAGATGAGATTAGGCCTGTCACTGCTGAAGGGGAAAGCAACCCAAAGGAAATAAGAAGTGGCTTACAAAGGGCTAACCTAATTACGCTAAAGAAAACACCGTGGCTTGGAGATGAAGAGCTAGCATTAATGAAAGGAGAGTATGTGAACTATACAAATTACCTCCGACCACCTACCAGTGAGATAATGAAGATAATTCAATGCAGATTAGATCCTTATATAGAAAATTAGCAGATGTACAAGCTAGATTGGGGAAAGGTAGGCGAATGGGATGCCGACATGCAACGGTGAACAAAACACGGAGGGAAATCAGAACGTGCTCTAGTGATTACAACAAAGCCTTTAATCGTGTTGGCCATGTAATACCATGGGTTCTTCTCAGGAGAAGGGTACACCAAAGCAACTTGCTGTCCTTAAACTGACCTGTCCTTACACTGGAAAGGAAGCCACAGGACCAGTACAGAGAAACTGAGAAAAGCGGTTACTGTGGATTCTAGATTGGAAGAAGACATCACCAACCTCTGATTTGCTGATGGCTCCACCAGGGAAATTAATATATGAAGAAACTAATATATGAAGATAAAGTGCTCAAAAAATTGGACTAGGTGGCTACATTTGGAGAAATTAAATTGGAGTCATCATGAAAGACGAGAAATGTCCAGGAAATGGCGTTTTCTGTGAATCTATGAATGCAAAAGCAGGATGTAAAAAAATACAGGCTAGGAAAACAAGCTGACTGAAATTAATCCAAGATTTTTCATTTAAGACACAGCGGAAGTGTCATTCTACAACTGAGGGTACATTTCATATCTGTAGGATCTCAATGCATTTTAACCAATGTATGAGTTTCATTATTTTTGTAATACATAAACATATTTTAACACCGTAAATATTGTGGGGAAAAAAGTGAATTAAAACCCTAAATATTTTTCAAATGTCTGCGGAATTCTGTCTTAAGATTTCAATATCAATACATTAAGAATGACATTAAACATCAATATCATTTGCCATTTTTCCTTAATTGTGCATAGGTAAAGACTGACATTTATTTCAAATATAAGTATTCACTATGAAACTTGAACTGAGATTAAAAGTGAGGAACCTTTTTTCCAGGATAATCCACTGCAGAAAAGCCACACCAATACTAGGCTGAGAGTGATACTGACATTTTTGTTACAAGGCCACCAGAAATGGAGGGAGATGAGAGGCAAAAGGTAAACAGAAGACAGTAATGGACCTGACTGAAAGAGATAAAACTAGGGAAAAGGATTACAGAAGCAGGCAGATGGTCTTGTTACCCCAACCCAAAGTCCTGAGGCTGATCAAGAGGCAGCAGCACAAGTAGAGTCATCAAGGTTAGATGGTTGAAAAATGTCATTAATGTAGTTTTTAAGTTTAGGACCATATGAAACAGAATGATGTAAATGATTCTTCCTAATCAGATTTACCAGACCTGCATCAGCCCTTTCATGTGCCACCACTTTAGTTTTACGTTTAAATTGTCCCAAAATGCTCCTGGCAAGTCTGAAAAAGATCCATGAACTACTTTTAGAGTTACTGTGTTCACAAGACCAAATGTCTTCTGCACCATGTCAGGGCTCCCAAACTCCGGTCCCGGAAGCCCAGAATCCATACCACACCATCTGTAAGACCCGCACCTGCTGTCACAGACAGATGGAAATGTGGACTTGAGCCTCCTCAAGGAGGAAATACTGTAGGCAGTTCAGACTATTCTTATGCAGGCTCCCTTGGCACTGGTTCAATCCAACCTACCATCCAGATGCACTTAGAACAGGTTTCCAGCACATGACAGGGAGGCCACAGACGCGTAGCACCTCCTGTTTGCTAACACTGAGCACCAATGCTTGCCTCACTCACCACACTAAAATGCACACCGCAGTCATCAGGGAGATCAAACAGAAATCAGTACCAATGCATAGACTACAAAGCAAATATTTTATTTGCAGTATGTAATGCAGCCACAAAACGTAAGACACATATGGAGATGTTGACTAATACTATACCAATAAGTATTTATAATCATCTGTATTCTTAAAAATAATTCTGCAACCTCAGACTGACTGTGGCTTGGAAACCAGGAGCAGGATATTGGCCCAAAATGACAGGTCTGACGGAGAAGCTGAAGACCTCAGTAAGGTGAGTCACCTGGTTTTCTGCAAATGAAGAGAAGGTCAAAAACATGAATGAACATTTATATGTACTTTAAGGTAATAAAAAAGTTTAGTTTTATAATTTACAAGAAATTAAAGATCCCGGAAGTAGCAAAAATGTATGCTTAACTCGGCCTTGGGTCCTAGGCACATTTAAAATTTCCCCAAACATTCTGCATTTGAGTAATACAGCAACTATTACTGGTCAAACTGGCACACGGCCTCATACAGCGACATCGTAAGTCCAGGACGTCACGCTACTTCCTCTAGAAACAATGCTTTCTTAAAAGGGGGAGGAGCTTAAGTTTACCATGTGATGCATCAATCACAGGTCACAACACCATGTTGGTACACAGAGACCCCCACATTTACAGACTGAAACAGACCGAAGAAGATCAGAAACCAAAGCAGATACTACTGGAGTCTGCACAGCTAATCACTCAGAAAATCATGCATTTATTGATTTGGCTAAAACAGTATTTTATTTTAATCTGATGTGATTTTCATAAACTGAATTAATTTGACATACTTGTGCTTAAAAGTGCTAAATTGGCAGTTTCTTGATTTGCTCAGTCCAAATAACATCTCGTATTACAGCCTTACGAAATCTTTGATTTACCCACATAAATGTTTGTGCTGTACTCTTCGTAGCAAAATTCCTCTTCCGCACAAAACTTAACTATTAAACTTTATACTGACTGGAATCGCACGAATGCACCAATGCGGCAAAACATCATACCTGCCCCCATGTGCAGTGAATAACGTTGACTGTCTCGTTAAAAAAGGTACATGTCAAGGTCTGGGGCATATTAAAGGGTAAGCTAACATTCCGTACTCGTAGATGATATCTGCATTAGTTACTTAGACTTTTTTCATTACAGCATTTCTCAGCTCAACTTGCCCTTGTCAGGGGAACCATTCACACATTTTCAGAATTCTAACTTTCTGCTGATCTGATTTTTGCAGAATATCAAGGAAAACAAGTACAGAGATGGAAGAGAAAATTCAAAACGTGGTGAGGAGGTGATGAAACATTTACTAAATTCAAATGGTTTCGATATTAAAGATTTAAAATGATCTGTCCAAATTGAGCTCCAGTTAACTTCTGTCAAGTTCTAACATTCAATGTGAACATCAGCAAAAAATCAGCAGTCGAAAAAAAGACCTTTAGGTACCTACCTGGAAACTTGGCTTTCATCAGAAATCTGTGTAATGCTTCAGCCTAATTCAAACAAAAAGGGAAAATGTTAGAGATATATATATATATATATATATATATATATATATATATTATACCATCATATTTGTTCTTTGGTGAACTGAGATCCAGGCTAGGATGCACCCAGAACTACTGGGATTATGGATTTCTGAGATCCACGTCAGTAAATCACACAGAAGTATCATACCTGTACAGCAAGGCCTTCCCTTTGTTATTTGCCACGGAGAAGAAGCCGCTGTTCGGAGAGAAGTCCAGGCACTGCGGGAGATAGACCGTCTTCTTCCGAAACACGGGGTAGTTGGAAAACACAGTGAAGCTGGGGATGTGGACCTGAACACATTCAAAACAAAAAAACAGACTGTGATGTGTACAGACACAAAGCTGCCGATTCAGCTGCCAGACAAATCACAAACCCGGTAAACCTCAGTCTGTCACTGCCAGAAAACTCAATTGTTTCAGGTTGGAATGAATGCAAATGATTCCCAGGAAATCTGTGATTTCCCACTGGGGTCACTTAAATTTATCTACTCTTAATAAATACTACACTGCAGAGTTTACAAAAATCATGAAAAAATTGCCAACCAGTCGAACAGCCTCATCTGCTGCATTAGAGGCGATGGCAAGAATTTCAGTGCTGGGGTTAAATCGCAGGGAAGATATGGGCGTCAGCAAGTTCATGATGGCCTTGAGGGGCTTGGGGTTTGACTCCTGCAGGCAAGCGTCACTGGAGTAAACATTCACCACTCCTGAGCTGGACCTGGGAGGTGAAAACAACGCAGTCATCAGATACGCATCAGCATCGCCCACATCGGCCAGGGAGATTTTTAGTCAGGATACTCAGTGACATTCGAAACGAGGTACAAGATCGGGGGGAAAAAAAAATAAAAAAAATCAAATAAGAGAAAGTACACGAACTTCATCTAAATTACTCACCCACAAGCCAGATACTGTCCATTCTTGGACACAGAAAGCGCAGTTAGCTTCAAGCTCCCATCATCCGTTAGCTTGTTCAAGCATCTCCGGCTTTTTACACTCCAAACAAAAACCTCTCCGACGTCTGCAAGACAAGCGAGAGAAACGTTACACTCGCTTAAGCGGAATAAAGTAGAAATGACAACAGTGGCAAACACATTCATCAGGATTACGATCAAATGGAACAGGTTGTCATAACGTGGGTGATTTAATCAGAAACGAGTGGGAGACGATGCTTAAGACGTAACATCGCTGGGAAAGAACTGGGCTTTAAATCAGGCCGAATCAGTGTTTCTGTATTACAGTATTTCAGTGTCACAGATAAACTACGACTGCACAGTGATACAAAGCAAATCTATTGCAAATATTTAAAAATTACAACCCAACGGTAACTATTTTACCTACTTTTTGCAGGAAATCAAGTCCAGAGACGGTAAATGGAACAAAAAGTGTAAAACGTGCTGAGGAGGTGTTGAGAAATTAATTAAAATAACGTAACATTTATTTGGCGATAAACCACGAGACCTTCCACCGACGTCCTGAATACGTACTTCCTACTATTCCCGAAACTGTGCTTTTTGTTTGATTCCTTCATATACAAACTAAAACTCTTGTCCGGGTCATGGCGACCACAACACACAAGTTTTGAAGTTGAGTAACAGGTGCCTAATCAATGAATGTTGCATGTGTCATCAAAATAGACCACTGGTAGCTAATGGCTAATCCTCATGCTATTCCACACACTGCTTGAGACAGCGGCTCCCCCCACCCCCATGGTGACACAGCACTGTGTCTTTACCCTTAAATATCACATATGACAGCTTGTGTGTCAGCCTGCCTCACCTGAGCCGACGTAGATTTTGCTGCCGTCGGGGGAGAAAGCCGCGCCCGTGACTTCCCCGTTTATCTTCATGCTGCAAACTAATTCCTTAGTCTGAAAATGTTCAGCAAAAAGGATTTAATTTCATTAAATTAACAACTACCCTTTATAGAACATATGTGCACTTTACCAGATGTTCTAAAGTTAGGAACAGGATCCATCACTAGATTAAGCATTAAGATTTACCTAAACTTACTAGATAACTGATATTCCCAAAAAACAGACCACGAAACAAAACACTCAACGTTAACAAAGGCTTCCCTAAAAATGTACGATCCAAAGAAACAATTTCAGCTCATTTCGACTGTATTATTCCTGATAACACAAATACCGACTCATCCTACTCCCTGAACTACCCAAAACCGGAAATAAACACTTACCTTCATCGTCAGCAAGTGAAAATACCCAGAAGAGCCTACAAAGAGAAGAAGGTTCCCGTCTGGGGAAACCTCAAATTCCTTGAGCTTCTTCTCTTCCAAACCTACAGTAATGAAAAGTAATACTAAGCAACTAGGCGAAAGGAATTTTCCAGATCCATTATAATCTTAAGAGAGCACCACTGTATATGTGGTTCATCGGTGACCGAAACTCCATTATGCGGCACATGAGCACGAGTAATGAGAAGCAGTGTTTACTTTCAGCCTCAGTAATATTTCAAAATAAATCATTAAAATTAAAAAAGCCAACGAATCCACATGGGCACCCCTGCTCACCTCGGACCCCCCGTACGGGGACGACCCGACCCTCTATCATGTCATAGACATAGAAGAGCTTATTGTGACTGCTGGTGGCCACCACCTGCTCTCCGTCGGCGCTGAAGCGGGCTTTGTACACCGGAAACTTCTCCAGGAAAACACTCTGGATCTTAGGGTTGGTCCTTCCATCAACCTTATAGTCAGAGACAGAATGAGTCACATTCATGTAAAAGTGATGCAGCAAAAACTGGTTTACATCTCATTCTATCCCGAGAGACTGTATCATAACATCTAAAACTTTACATAAATCTAACAGGAAAATGTGGCACTTGCCAGAACTGGTTTTAAAGCCAAAGTATTTGGTGCAGGTGATAATTTGACTAAGACACAAGAAATACAACCAAGCTTTACTACATTGATTATCAAAGTATCATAGTGAGAATCTGATATAACAGTGAGAAACTATATTATTTCACTTGTTTAAAAATATATAAATAATAGCATCAACAAGCATCCAACTGTACTTCTAACAGAATTACCTGGAAGAGAGAGACGGACTGGTCGAATCCTGCCGTCATGACCACTTGTGCTGAGGGGTGAAACTGCACGGTGCTTAGCTTTCCTGAAGAAAGCCGATCATTATTCGCATGTAAGCAGTTCTTCATCTATAAAGGAGAATAAGTGTCATGATTGACACAAACACAAGCATATACATTATCCTACCTGCCGAAGTAAAATGTGCATTAATCAAATAAAAGTATTTTGATTATTCAATTTAACAAAAAAGTCTACATGCACAAAAAATTATGAGCAGCCGAAATCACCTGTATAGTGCCTTTGGGGAGGGTCTCTGAAACAGCCACAAAGTTACCCGTCTTGCACAATAAGTTGTCATCTTCATCACTCGCTTTAAAAATAAAGAAAAAACACATGTCATGATATGTTATTTGGAAAAACAATCTTACACATATCAGAAATGTACAATATGTGCATAATACAAACTAACGCGACAGTAAAACCAGAGGTTTTAGAGGCATTGTGCATTAAATAGAAGAAAATTTACAAACTGGCAAATATTAAACTCAAAGCATCACCACAGCCCCGAGACACTAGCAGAGTGTGACTCTGATCTAATGCATATTCTCAGGATTCCAACTCAGAAATGTCAGTGGAAAATGTTTGCTTTAGTCTGACTGCCAACCTTCGGCATCCTTGGCTTTTTTCTTCTTCATGTGCTTCTCTGCCCATGACGGAGTTCCACCCATTGCTCGCTGAAACCTGTAGAAGCACCATAATTCCATACCTTGGTATTCAATACACGCCAGTATAAAGCCACATTCAAGGACGAACAATATGACTCACTGTTCTCGAAGTTTCCTTTGCAGTTTTTCTTTTGAGTGTATCCCTGCAGTATCTGCCATGATGCCGGCACGTTTGCAGCGGTTGATATCTATTCTGCAACAGGACAAACACATACAAATGCACAATTGTGTATCATGCATCTTCTCTGCCGGTCTTACGTAAATCTTAATACCACAGAGTGCAAAAGTCACACTTACTCTTTCTCAATGGCATCTTCCTCGTCTTCCCAAGCCGCCTTCCTGGGAGGCGGCACCGCCAGCCGCGCTTCATTTTCAGCTTCCGATTCGTCGGAGTCGTTGCTTAGTAAGTTCCCATGCATATAGTCGTCATGCTTCAAAAGAATTGCGATTATGGAACTATGCAATATGTTTAATAAAATCTTTACAATTATACGTTTGTAACTGAAATGCAAAATTGGCTATTGTGGCATTTGTAACAGCAACACTGGTCAAACCAATATTTCTAGGCGGACTTTAATACCGGGGCAATATTTTACACAGTATAATCAAGATTAACTCTACCTCGTTGTTCAGTTTTTCCAGTAACTTCTCTTCGGCACCGAAAACCAATTCTTCCAGAAGCCTCTCCGATTCTTCTTTTTCGCCTAATGCCGACACTCTCTCAAGATTTTTCTGCCTCTTGAGAGACTCGCGATCTGTTTGTGTTATATTGACATGATCACCCCGCACTCTTTTCATACCCTTTTTCTTTGATTTGTAATGTGGCGTGTCTCCGTCCATGGTTAATCTAATCGTTAAAAATGAACCTGCCGCGTACTATATATTTTGATATCGGGGACCATAAACCTACCTGACTAGCAAAAACAATCTGGCCAGCAAACCAGCCATGTGGTAACACACGCAGCTCACACTGTCAAGCCCTTTCACCTCTGAACTTTCACGCAAACACAAGCCCCAAACTTTGACCTCTACGTCACTTCCGGTGTTCGCAAAAGCATATCTAATAGACATATGTTAGTTTGTACATACTATACACTTGTCTATGTACTCATATGTCACTCCCTGTTCTGCTGCCGTTTCTAATGAGACGGAATCCTATTTTAACAATGATCACGTGGGTTCCTTGGTACACGAGGATTACAGCTATAGGGTGTAGTACCACAGTTTCGCCACAAGGTGGAACTACCACTCTATGCTTTTCTTTCATTGTCCGTCTGTTGCAGATACAGTGAGGGAAATAATTATTTGACGCCCTGCTGAATTCTTAAGTTGACCCGTTAATAAAGAAATGAGAAGTCTGTAATTTCACAGGTATGTTTATTTAAACAGCAAAAGATAGATTATTAACAAAACAAGCAAAAAAAAAATCATTATGTAATGGACACAAACCAATTTGTAATTAATCTAGGGAAATAAGTATTTGATCCCCTGCAAGCCAGCAAGAAATGAGATCAAGTACATGTGCACTAACACAACACAAGTAGTTCTTAATTAAGTATTAACAGATACCAAGCCATCATTGTCATTTAATGGCATTACTTTGTTAAATAGTATTCTTGGGTC
>JAODJX010000048.1:10363188-10383230 GCA_026776945.1 Isichthys henryi | reverse complement strand
CACGACGACATGGGGAGAACATGCAAACTCTGCACACATGTGACCCAGGCAGAGACTCGAACCCGGGTCCCAGAGGTGTGAGGCAACTAGAGGGATCAATGAAGTAATTAATAATAATAAATGGGGATGGGTGGTGTTTAGCGCTGTACAGTACTGAGAGGTACAAAGGAGGGACTGTACTGGTATAGTGAACTACTTAATCAGTGCTGGGCCCTTCACAGCTAATCTGCATTGCGATAAACATGTAATTTGTATTGGACTGAAAAGGATCCCTACATCTGCCCATCCCTGCTGTTTAGTCATGGGGCAGCTGTGGTATAAGATACTATTTTCTTTCTTTGAAAGGGCAGGACTTGTGGCTTTTTTTAAATCCAAAAACCTGCATGTAAACCTGCTCGCAGCAGGTTGGACGTGTAGCACAAATTACCATCACAATGTACCCTGTTTAAAAATGAGCCACGATTCACAGCACGCGAGTCTCTGCGAAACCTCGCCGAGCCAGTAAATCCGCTTCATGACGAGCCCCTCAGCATGAGTCCCACCCTGTTGCTAAATGTGTGTACAAACCGCCCGACCTATCGTTGGCATCTTTAGTTAGCTATGCCGATGCCGCCCTCTTATGCGAACCAGCACACTCTGATTAAGAGAATCAGAGTGAACCTGCCAAGCTGACGACTGCTGGGGTCGTTGACTGAGTTGACGCAGTATGTAGAACTCGCTCTGTTGTACCACCACCTCTTCAGATCTGTTGTATTCTCCTTTCACTGATGTTCACCAGCCCCTACTGTGGTGGTGGATGTCAAGGAGACGGACTCGCTCATGGTGGACGAGATCTTCGGCCCGATTCTGCCAATCGTCACCGTCGAGACCCTGGGGGAGGCGATTGACTTCGTCAATGCGAGGGAGAAGCCGCTCGCCCTGTACGTTTTCTCGGATAACTCTGAGGTAAACCGCAGCGGTCTGTGGCCTGTGCGTCGTATCGCACTGGCACCTGCTCCCCTACCTCCACGTTCCTCGCTGTGAAGCGGAGTTGTACGTTGGCTTCTTTTTTCTGAAGGTGGTTACTGCGGTTTTGGAGCGAGCCAGCAGTGGCGGTTTCTGCTCCAACGACGGCATGGTCCACATGTGCCTCCCAGGACTGCCGTTCGGAGGCATCGGTAAGTGCTCGCCTGTTGCACGTGCTCACTCTGTACTTGTCAGGTCATTGGCTGAGGATTATGGGAAATCTTCAGTGCACAAGCAATGCCTCGCATCCAGTAATCCCAGGGGCCACTCTTCTACCTAGGTGCCAGTGGGATGGGCAACTATCACGGGCGTTGGGGGTTTGAGACGTTCAGCCACCGGCGTGGGTGCATGCTCCGCGGCTGGGCTTTGGAACGAGTCAACATGCTGCGCTACCCACCGTACACCGAGAGCAACCTGGACTGGCTGCGCTGGGCCACCGGTACCAAAAAGAGCTGGAACAGTTGCTCGGTCCTCTAAGCCATCCGCAGACACTTAACAGAAGCTACATGTCTAGCTGGTGACCTGGACTGGTCACCACATGACTGAACTCCTTAGAACGTCAACTTTCTAAAATTCATTAACACATGAGACTTAATGACGTTTTCAATTTATATTATTGAAGGGGTCATTACAATATGGTGTTTGTCCCTCTGTGAGCAATCTCCTTATACTTCTGTGCCATATTTGGTGGGGGTCTGCAGGTAGTAATTTCATCCGTTGCGCTTTACTGATGTTAGATGCGAGACTTTCTCTGGTTGCTAAGCTCACCCTTAAATCACTCGAATGGCCGAGCATGTTCATGGTGTGGAAATGGAGCTTTAGATATATGTTTAATGTTGCTTCAACTGTGCCAGGACCTGTGACTGCTTATGCTGTCATAAACCTTGCATGTTTGTGTGTGTGAAGTGTCTCCAGTGGGAACCCCCTTTGCGTCTTAAATTCCATTTGTTTAATAAATGACTTGCATCAAACCTGTATGTCTCTTTTCCCAGCATCCCTCCATCCTCGCTACACTGTGCATGCCTGACCTTTTGAGGCCACTGCTGACTGTCGGGCTGCTTCCTTGTGGCACTGACACCGCTCAGCCTCTTGGGACACGGAGCATGCTTGCATGCATCTTCATTTTTCATAGTCTTACCATCTGCACATTATACCACGGTCTTGTATGATGGCATTTTGAAAAGCAGTGCCGTTTTGCAATACAGTTGTGGTGTTTTGAAATCATTGCAGTTTAGAGTTGGTGAATGGAGACCAATGCTTTGCTGAAACATTTGTCTATCAAGATCAAAGTCACGTTTAATCAGAGTTGGCTTGGAGAGCATTCTCGTGCTTGCCGTCTCTCTCGTCACGTGGCAGGTTTGTGAAGAGATTGAACTAAAATGAGCGAGGAGGAGAAAAGTGAACAATAGCTGCTCACCTGTACAAATTATTCCTTCCCTTGTATGGAAATGGTTTGGATTCCTTAGATACTGAGTAAAAAAGTGGTTCTTTCGGCGCTGCTTCGTGTTTTAGCAACTTGTGGTAACACTAACTTTACCCCCACCAGAATCTATTTGACTATGGTTTATTTTGGGTAAATTTTCAGACTCCCTTTATGAATATTACAACATTTCTTAAATTCACATCACAATAATTTGAAGTTTTTCCAAAATATTGCATCCCTACATTAAAATCGATGGAATGACTGTCAATCATTAGCTCTTCCAGGCCAGAGTCTGTATTGATGACAAAGGGTGGGTGGTGATGCATTAAATTAGTCAGAAAACTTGGACAGAAACTGAGAGACAGTGTGTGACCAGTTATCACTCCCTGCTTCGATTCCCATGGTCAGCCAGGCGCTTTCACCCCTTGTCCTTGACCCAAGCCCTTAACCCACACCTGTTCCCGGGTTGGCCGAATCACCACTCAAGTGTCACTTTTATCCAAAGCACTTGCTAAATACATGCCAAATAACTCCTCACAAGTCAACCTACTGATTCTTTCCTGTAACATGACAATCCCATGCGTGAGCTGTCCCTCTAAATACAGGTGAGATTTATTTGCTGAATCCTCGAGGTCCAATTTGAGGAGAACGATTCTCCATCTCAACTACAGACACGACTTTTGATTGGGAAAACGGAGCTCGCTGCTTCCTCTGGAAGACCCTCAAGGCGGACCTTCAGGATTGATTTCACGGTTGGGTTTTGTAGGACGAGGGGGGGGTGGTCGCTGGGGAGGCCTGGCTGGACCGTGAGGCCTCTGCCGCAGGGTGGCCTGCAGTGCTGGGGGTCTCCTTCTGCACGAGCTCCGGTTCGTCCTCGCCAGCCTGGGGCGGGTGGACCAGCACCCTGTCGATAATCCCAAAATCCTGAGCCTCCACGGGACTCATGTAGCGATCCCGCTCCATCACACTCTCTGCAATGAAAGGGGATTAAGCGAAGGTTGCACATTCGGCCTTTGTGTACATTCTCTCATTTGCGCTGCCAGTTTGCTTTACCTATAGTTTCCAGCTGCTGCCCAGTGTGCTTGCAGTAGATGTTGTTGATCTGCCTCTTCAGCTTCAGGATCTCCTCGGCCTGAATGGCGATGTCAGTGGCCTGACCCTGTCCCAAGCACAGCCAATCAGTAACATTCCCACACGTCCCCCTGGCCAGAACGTTAAACATCAACAGAGGTCCGTCCTAAGTGGAAGGACCTGGTTACAGAGGAGCTGGGGGTGAAGAAGCTACATTTCAACATTACAACCATATTTAACAGGAACGGCAATTTGGAAATATCTGAAAAGTTTCGCAACTGCATCAGAACGTCCATTTGAAATCTTGTGTAAAGTTATAAACCGCCTACAAGTTATTACATATGTGTTCGAAGAACAATGATACTATAGTCTGAAATACTCATTCTGAAATGAAATGGCCATCTCTACTATATGTCTATATATTTATTTCTAACACACATACTTTCAGAGAAAGTGGTCTTTCTGAACTATTTTGAGAGCGTAATGAGGAATCAGAAGGCTGATCACATGACTGCCATTTCAAAATAGAACTGCAGACCCAATTGGAAGTGTCGCTAGGTTTCAAAACAGTTCGAACCCGAGTGTCCAGTGTGCCGTCACTGATTCTTCACATGAGCAACTCCAAACTCGGGTATCAAGCACCCGCCCCATCTGACTTGTATCTAAGCCCCTCCCTCCTTCCTGCATCCTCACCCTCGCTCCCCCCGAGGGCTGGTGCACCATGATCCGGGCGTTGGGCAGCGAGTGCCGCATGCCCTTGGTGCCAGCAGCCAGCAGGAGGCTGCCCATGCTCGCCGCCTGGCCCACACACCAGGTGGATATGGGGTTCAGGATGTACTGCATGGTGTCATAGATCGCCAAGCCGGCCGTGATCACGCCCCCTGCAACACAGAAAGCCAGTGCATAAACACATCTACGCACGTGAAAGGGTTCAGAAAGTAATCTTCTACAAGTCCCACACATTTACTCACCCTGTAGTGTCAAAAGGCCAAGTTTAGTAAACAGCTCAGTCCGCTTGCATTTAGTGCAAACAGGCCAGATGTCTGACCTCCCCAGTCCATGGCGCCCTTTAGCGTTTACTTACTGCACAATGCTAGCCTGCTATTCCTGCCTTATATTAGCTACCACATGCATGTTCTGTTATGGCTTCAATGCCCAGACTCACCTGGACTGTTAATATACATATGAATGGGTTTGTTGTTGCTCTCTGACTGCAGGAACAGTAGCTGAGCGATGACCAGACTGGCCACAGAGTCGTCGATCTGTGGAGGAAAAAGAAAACAGATAAAAACTACATTTAATTTGCCGGAAAAACACTCCCTTTAACATATAACTGCCACAGTGTGACAGACACATGGCCTGCGCCCCTGATCGCACGCCACGCTCCAACGGGCTCACCGGTCCCATTAAGCAGATGATCCTCTCCCTAAGCAGCCTGGAGTAAATGTCGTAAGCGCGCTCCCCCCGGCCCTGAGGAGAGAAAGAGCAGAGTGCCGTTCACCATTATCGTGTGCGCACACAAGCGCACGTAAATTATGTCGGGGGTGGGGGATTGTAACCCCCCTACAACACAATAATCAAAACCAGCCAATGTAAAGCCCTAGAACCCCTTAAATGTGTGGAGACCTCAACCCTCCAATGCTCAGCCCAGAGCTACCCCCTTGTATACAGTTTTTTTCACATTAACAACGTACAGTACAAAGAACATCAATAATTGATGGCGGAAGCAAAAAGGTGAGAAGGTTGAGACAGCTCCTCACCGTCTGCTCCACCACTATGGGAATGAGGGGGCTTCGCCACGGCGAGCTGTGGTGTATGAAGCGGCTCGACCTGAGCACCGCACCCGCATTCTGCAGAAGCCGCTAAAAGAAGGCAATACGGGATCTTAATAACGGCAATAATCTTAATAATGGTGCATATTTTAATGAGCACGATAAAACACGGGGCAGTACTACACCTGCGGGGAAAAAACCCAGGCTTGGGGGTACCGATAAGAATTACTTCTGTAAAAGTGCCTGGGCAACAAACAACTAAAGGAGTTACAAACAAACAAACAAACAAATAAATAAATAAATAAATAAATAAAACAAAACCAGACAAACAAGCCACAGGAGAATTAACTGAAACTCCAGCTTTCGATCTCATAACAGAAAACATACTGCAAAACAATAGTGGAGAATAATGTACATGTTCTATAAAAAGTTAAGTTGTTAAGTACAACTTCGTATTTGGGAAATTGCACCTTCGCATTTCAGAAAATGAAGCCTGACAATACTCCTAAATGTATACTCACTGGTAAAAGCATATTGGAACCTTGGGATGCGGATTTCTTACTAATGACCTAAACTAACCCGGAACAAAACCATTTTACCCAGAATCCCTCTGTAAAGGCCACATGGGCGCCTCTCCACTGTCATGTGACGAGTTCAGGCCATCATGTGAAAGTTCATCTACTCCACGCTAGAGGGCAATGAAGTGTATAAGTTATGTGTATAAGTGTGGCATTTATGTTTGCAACAACACATATAAGTTATAAAATATAACTCGATACAAAGATCGATTACCATTTAGCATAATATTTATAATCTGCGAGTTATTTTTCAAAATCAAGAATCTGGTTTTATCTTAGTTATGAATGAATATGGATATGAATATGAATGAATTTGTTATTGATCATTTGGGACCAAAATAACTTCAAAGATTCTTGCAGAATTAATTCCTATTAATAAATAAACAAATAAAATCTAAGCACATGACTACTAATAAAATCCATAAAGCTTCAGAGAACGTCTCACTGCACAGTAACGTTGCAGCAAAGTCACAGGTTGAAAATTAAACTGGGTTTTGGGAGAAACTGGACACATAGCCCCCTCCTCGTTTGAGCAATGCATAAACTGAGATGGAGACATCCGAAATATTAAGAAAGACTGTTTATCACATTTTACTCCACTAGAATAAAAACATTCTTTAGAGCAGATATAGTTAAAAATCTATTTCTGATGTAGCATGACTTAATTATAGATTTGTGTCTGGCTTGCCACGGTACATAAAACGTTTCGTTTTGTATACTGTGCTGTACGTGTCCCTAGAGTTTTACATAAATTTGACTTTGCTGGAGTTTCACGTTTGCTGTACTCGTACAGCCTGTATAGCCGTGGCTGTATTCACGCCACACATCTCAAACGGGTTAGGGGTGGGGCCATGATGCGTGAAACAATTGGCACATTGTCATCGGGTGTTTCGCTTCATCCACGGAACATTAATTTTACTGTCCGCAGGGAACAAGAAGAGGAAAAGTTACCTGTAGGACAGCAGCTAATTAGACGGAAAGAAAGTGTCTTTTGCTGTGTTCTCGGTTAGAGGACGAAAGAGTTTGTGTTTGCGAGACTCGTCGAGCTTTATAAGACTTTCGTTTGGGGAAAACTTCGGTCTCCTTTTCGGTCGCAGTGCTTCGCCTCGCCGACATGTCAAACAACAGCGCCAGCAGCAGCAACCTCGTTATCGCCCAAAAAGCGGTTAAACAGCTCCGTCTGGAAGCCAGTGTGCGGAGGATCAAGGTAAGGCAGACGCTGCCAGGCTGATATATTTCGGAAATGATTCTATGTGCTATGGGGTTTAAACTAAATAAACAGCCGGACCATACCAAAGTCTAAAAAGCCGCCTAGTCTACTTAAACGCATCGCCAAAGTACAACTTAACCCACAGTGGAGTGTATTACACGCAGGCGTATTGTTTAATAGTGTTTCATTGCTTTAAACGGCACTGTATTGCGTGTTGCCGTTGTGTAATATGCTTAGCACGTCTTGAAATGGGAACAGCCCGCACTCTGTCATTCCCAAATCGCCATCGGACCGAGCCCTATCGCAGGCGGTCGCTTAGCACACATGGGCTTCCCAACTCTAACATCTGCCGTGTTTACAGCCGCGCTGTTACATTGTAACACTGTCACTTCCTGAGTGTTGCTGTACTGTCACCCCGCCGCGGGGTGTCTACGTGCTGTGGGTGTTTCCTTCGTTACCGCCTGTTCGGTGGTTGTGACAGTGGATCTCTTCCCACCCCATATTCACGTCTGCCGACCTGGTATTCAGATGACTTATCCCAGCCTTGATATGGGTTGCAGGGAAATTTTATAATCTGTTCAAATCCACAAGCAAAGCATTGAGATACTTCACGTTATGTTGTCTGTGTATGTCCTGTGTATAAATAAGTCTCCTGTCGACAAATATGCGGTTATCAAGTTACTTTGGTTACATTTGCATGGTCAGTCATATGACTGTGAAATTCTAGCTGGTCCCTTTGTTTAGGAACATGTCCGTGGTGACAGGAATAATCTTAAAATCATTACCTCGTTTAATATTACGTATTTAGAAATATTTTTTCATTCATTGGATCGTAGTATCAACCACCAGTTGGAAATTTGTTATTATAACTGTTGAAGGTTTAAAATGGTCATTTTCACATTAAAAGATAACGTGTGTAAACATGTGAAAAAGATAACAAATTGCACCCTCAGCTCTGTGTGTGTGGGTTTTGCATTTTTTGTGTGTGTTTGTCTGTGGGTGTCTCTGGGTACTGCAGTCTCCTGAGTTGGTGTTGGTAAATTGTCCTTAGTGCATGATATTGTGTGCGTCTGTGTGTGTCCATATGTGAGTGTGTGTGTGTCCATATGTGAGTGTGTGTGTGTGTCTGCATGTATGAGTGTGAGTGAGTGTGTGTATGTGTGTGAGTGAGTGTGTATGTGTGAGTGTCAGTGAGTGTGTGTGTGTGTGTATGTGTGTGTGTGAATGAGTGTGGAGTGAGGTGCATATCTAGAAGTTCTGGGCCCCCTGACAAAATGAAAAAAGCTCCCCCCATTTTACATGTAAATTCATGTATCCCAGGGCCTCTGTAAGGTGCTGGGGCCCCTGAATCTGCCAGGGTATCTATGCCCCTACTGTGGCCCCTGTAAGGCACTGGGGCCCCTGAATCTGCTGGGGTATTCATTCCCCTGCTGTGGCCCCTGTAAGGCACTGGGGTCCCTGAGTCTACCAGGGCATCCTTGCCCCTGCTGCGGCTCCTGTAAGGCACTGGGGCCCCTGAATTCCCAGGGTATCCATGTCCTGCTGCGGCCCCTGTAAGGCACTGGGGCCCCTGAATTCCCGGGGTATCCATGTCCTGTAAGGCACTGGGGCCCTGAATCTGCAAGGGCATCCATGCCCTGCTGCGGGCCCTGTAAGGCACTGGGCCCCCTGAATTCCCAGGGTATCTATATCCTGCTGTGGCCCCTGTAATGCACTGGGGCCCCTGAATTCCCGGGGTATCCATGTCCTGTAAGGCACTGGGGCCCTGAATCTGCCAGGGTATCCATGCCCTGCTGCGGCCCCTGTAAGGCACTGGGCCCCCTGAATTCCCAGGGTATCCATGCCCTGTTGTGGCCCATGTAATGCACTGGGGCCCCTGAATTGCCGGGGTATCCATGTACTGCTGCGGCCCCTGTAAGGCACTGTGGTCCCTGACTTTCCAGGGTATCTATGCCCCTACTTTATTCCTGCCAGGGATAGACTGGTTTCTCATCAGTGGTTTTCCCTGATGGGCTTCAGCCCCACTGGGAACCTGCACTAGATATACTGGGATGGATATGTCTTCTTTCACATTGGACTGGTTTAGCTGTCAGAAACAGGAGTGCTGTACTGTGTCTCCATTGTGCTATAGACATACTGCAGAAGTGACTAATTTCTAAGGCATTAATTACATCTCGTTCAAAACAGCGTGAATGTGGAGCATAAGAGGAAGCAAAACAAGTTGTTGCAGATCTTATCTCTCCACTCTGGCTTTTTGTAAATGATGAAAATAAACAAACGTGTCTGACTCCTACTTACTGTACGTCACCAGCATTTTGAGTGTCCAGTACGGCATCTCTTACTCATTCGTCACTCCTCCTTTAGACTGGGCCTCTTTTCCGGTGCTAAAGTGTGTTTGTCCACTCAGGATATGATTTGACTTCGTCATAAACTCGGAGCACTGCGATATACGCAGGCTGCATTTATTTTTAGTGCAGTTTTGTGTTTGAACACTTTAAAGCACTCTAACACTGGCAAAGCATAAGGACCTCTTTACACTGGTATATGTGGGGAAATTCTCTTTTTACACCATCTTTATTCTGTGTCCTGTAACGTCCTGTAGCATTTTCCCAGGTCATGCATTCTAATATGTGCAGTTTATGTACCTTTTTCGTCTTCTGTCTTTATTGTTTTATGAAGCCTCTTGGCACCTTTATTTTCCCTCAGGGATAGATGTCTGGCTGCCCGTCCATCTGCTCATCTGCCTGCCCGTCTGTCTGCCTGCCTGTCTACCTTTCTGCTTTTCTGCCTGCCAGTCTCTGCCTTCCTGCGTGCCTGTCTACCTTTCTGTCTGTCTGTCTACCTGCCTGCCTGTCTTCCTGCTTTTCTGTCTGCCTGTCTGCCTTCCTGTCTGTCTGTCTGTCTACCTTTCTGTCTGTCTGTCTACCTGCCTGCCTGTCTGCCTTCCTGCTTTTCTGTCTACCTTCCCGTCTGTCTGCCTGTCTTTCTCTCTGTCACCTCAATAATGTCACATTTATCCTCTTCTTCATCCAAGGTGTCCCAGGCTGCAACAGACCTGAAGAACTTCTGCCTCCAGAATGCACACAAGGACCCCCTTCTCATGGGTGTGCCCTCCAGCGACAACCCCTTCCGGCCCCCCAAGTCTTGTGCCCTTTTTTGAGGTGTGGCCCCAGTGTGCTCGCTCCCTACTCCCTTCAGTTAGCTCTAACCCTCACACCATGTTTCCAAGGAAACGCCAACGGTGAATCCAGCCGAAACATGGTGACAGCATCACTGTCATACTGCTGTTTTTATAATTAACTGATAATGAGTTTTTGGCCTAGATGCTTGTTGTTTACGGTGTTTCAGGTCAGGTCCTCACATCCTAGTGAATCTGAATGCTCACTTTAATTATTTTCAGTGTTTCTCCTTCCACAGTCTTTGCTTGTCCCCCTGTCGGCTTCTACGTGAGAATGAGCAACAGTAACATGACTCTTGTCTATCGGCAGCTGATCGCTGAGGACGCCAGGGCCTCTCCTGAGCATCTCTCCTGGCCTGTTCACTCCACTCTCCCACTGAAGACATTTCCTGGAGGCCTGTACCCACCTCCCCCCACCCCCCACCCCCGGCAGCCTGAGCTAACCTGACAAGACTTAATCACGGTTCTTTGAAAGCCTCAATATCTTCATTAGTAGTACCTTAACACAAAGGATCACAGCCTATTTTGTAATTTTTGCACATTCTTTAGTTTAACCGCTCTAACTTGTTCCTGACAGTTGAGTTAGGGCTCCAACTACCTGATTCCTTCTAGAACCTTCCATGTGAGAAGTAGCAGTGCTAACTCTAACACTAACATGCAGCCGTGAAGGCGGCGCCCTGCTGGAAAACACACTCATATTTCGCTATTAATTCCCTGGGATGACATCAGCTAGCATCCCCATGAAGCCACCAGCTGTGGCAGTTCTTTAGTTAATCAGATTAATGGTTATATTCCTCAAAGCAACATTATGATGGATTTCATTTACACATGGCTTGGCAAAGTTTATCTCTGGGGGTTTGAAACTCACGTTGATAGACTGTAGGCCTAACTAGTGACAAGAATGGTACACGATCCTATAATCAGCCCGGGATGGAAGGTAAAATAGTCCATACTGAAACATTACAGATGTCCGCTTTGGCATTGCTGACCTGGGACACGTCACTACACCCTGGGGAGGTTCTGCCCCCTCCGTCCTATGGCCTGGCGTTTGCTGGAATGGCCACTTTGGCCGAAGTCAGACTGCGTGGGTCTGTTTGCGAAGCCGCGGCTTGCTACAGATGGTACTTTGTCCGTTTCCTTCCCGGTTTCTCCTGGCGACACGCTCGGCCTCTGTCTTCGCGGGCCCCTTGTCCTAGTGGCTTATTGCTGAGAAACGTAGCGCCATCTCGTGTTTCACATACTGACGCCTGACAGGAAATCGGCTCCCAGCCCCAGCGAAATAAGCGAACGTGCCAATCTTGTTCACTCCGTAGGACAGAAGTAAACACTTCGACCTATGTGAGCGTTTTGTTAGTGTTTCAGAAGGAAATGCTGGGAAATGCTGGGAAACTCGCCTGAAATCTCTCAGATTTGTTTTCTTCATGTGTCTTGTGTGATTTGGTAACACGGTCAATATTCTTATAGAAAGATTATTTTCAGCTCTGAGTACAGATTTTGTTCTCCTTAAAAGAAAAACGCTAAATCCTGTTAAAATCCTGTAATATACTTTTTGTTGCGACCCAAGTGTTTCATAATTCCCACTTAAAAGCAAAGCTTAAAATTAGTAACCAATAGTCTTAGGACCATAATTTTGTTTTTGTTGTGATTATCTCACTTTAATGCCAGTGTTTCTTTTTTTGGTGGGGGGGGGGGGTTAACATAACAATTAAACCCAAATGTGATGGAAAACATTCTTATTGACAGATTATTGAATACAGGAAATCTTTACATTATACGTGTTACATTTACAATGTGTGACCCAATTAATTGGTTGGATGTACATGTTTTTGTTTTCTGTTTGTTTAGAGGACTATTGCATGTAGTATGGCGGTCGTCATTGTTTTTCAGTAAAATCTGTCAATTTGTAAAATGGCCTCCCAGAGAAATTGTTTGGAAACACAATGAATAAAGACTAAAAATGTTTAAAGATGTTGAATTTTTATGAAATGGGATTTTAAATGTGCTTAAAGAGGCATTGTGATTTATTACTATGATGGACATTTGAAGTTAATTACAAAGTATCTTTGGTCCGTCTGGTGTGTTCTTCGACCATCGCTACGCTCTCAATACCATCGTGACCCGGCCATAATGCGCACGTGGGCTTTGTCGTACAGGATGGGTTTGCAGATGAGCATGGTTATATGGCAACGATAATAGGTAACGAAACTGGTGTTAGGTACATTCATGCGTTTTATTTGCTCATAATAAGTGAGGGATGTCGGGCCTCGGCAATAACCTAGTGGGGCGCTTTTGGATTTTACACGCATCGGCCATGCGGTGGCGGCACCGAGCGGGGCCTTTTCACATGATGCAGGGGCAGTAGAGAGCAATAGTGAGAGAGGAGGTGGAGGGAGGCTGCTGCTCCTCCTCCACTGTGTCGAAGATGGCGGTGTCTGTGTTTTCCAACGTGCGGCTCCTGTCGATCGGAGACGCCAACGGGGACATCCAGCGGCACTCAGAGCACCAGCCGCTGCGGCTGGAGGTGAAAACTACGCAGGATGCCGCCATGATCAGCCTGAATAACAGTGAGTGTTTGCCGGGGCCGCACTTTGCGTCTTACCGCGGGTACAGGCGGACTGACGGGGCTCCGGGGAAATTCGTGTGCGGCGATGAACCGTAGGTAGATTCATCATTCTCCTCCGGAGGATGGTTAATATAGAATATATCAGCGCTCGCATGCTTGTGAAGACTAAACGGTAGCTTATTTCCTCCGGATCTTTTATGGGAAGCTGTAAATCGTCCCACGAAGAAGAGACGCGTCTTACCACCGCGCACGTTTTATTTGGGCTGAGCTTTGATACACACCTATGTTGCTTAACTCGCTGGTTCACTGTGTCGGCAATTAAAATGAAAGCGCTACTGATATATGATAGTTTAAAAATAGTAACAATGCCTCGCTGGTTTGCAGGCAGCGCTTGCAGACTTTTGAAGCCGGCTATTCACACGTTTGCTCCTTCCGAGTGACGTTTCTCCTGCGCAAATCTGTAACACAAAGTTTAACTCTGTTGCCGATTGATCACTGGGTATTGGCACAAAGTGCAAAGCGAGTGTCCGATAAATGGTCTTAATGAACTTTATGTAACGTGCTACAGTTTCAGTTCGTGCTTCATCAGGTGTGGCCACCCACTTTACGCGGACCGCAACTGGATCTCTGTAAATTAGGCAACGCTGCGTATGTCGCCCTGCTGCTGATGTTTAATACATGATTATTATGTGGCATACGGGGGGGACAAATGGCGAGATGCGCACCTTTTGCTGTGCTCGGTGCGTGTGTAAGTTGTAAATCCCGCTTATCCCGGTGAACAATGGGGGCCCCCCCCCCCCCCAGCCGCCGCTTTCTGCGGAGTCCATTGTCACTGGGGTAAAAACGAGAACAAGAGAGGGCTGGGGTTATACTTGAAACTCCACACAGAGCCATGTGGTGCAGGGCCTTAAATTAAGGAAAGGTGTCGGTCGGTGTGTGACTGAGACCGCGGTGGGTGCCGGACCGCCGGCCGGCTACCTGGAGTTCCGCGCAGCCTTTGCGCCTGATGGGTGCGGGGCCGGTCCTGGTTAAATGTTACCATACCACATATACTACACGCATACCACACCGCTGATCTCCAGCAAAGATCGCAACAGGAACTGCTTACATACTCCCCCGAATCGAATATGTCACGAAAGTCACGTTGCTGCGGCGAGATTTAATAAAATTCTTGCAATGTGTGTGGAGCAAATAGGATGAATATCTGCGCGGGTCATGCCGACGTCGTAGGCTTTTTCGGTTGCACAAGACCTTCATAATTTCCAGCAGGTTCGGCATGGCAGTCATAAGGTTTCTGGGACAGATCTGGTACCCGATGTTCTGTGGTTTAGTGCATTAACATACTGCAGGATGTTAGTGTAGGAAGTGTAGTTTATGATCCTGAACATTGCCGCCTTTCCTGGGACTATCAGTAGTATCGGCTGCATTTCTCTGTTGGCTTTGAATCGTTTTTTTTTTTTTTTTTGTAAAGCAGTGAAGTTCGCTTCCCGGTCGATAGAGAGCAATGCGCTGGCCAGAATCACAGCTGGATTTAATAGACTGAGCTCTATTCTGCAACATGGATCACAGTAATGCTCAGGAGAGCAGGCCGTGTCTATGGGATTGGATCCTGGTCAGTTTAAACACAGATGAATCATATCTTAATTACAGTATAAGCTGGAAAGCACCCGTCCGGTACCAGGCCTTATTTGATGGTGATAAGTCATCTCAGTCTCCTTTCTCCGTTTTGTTAATTTAATTTGCAGTTTCCTGGGACTTGAACCCAGAAAATGTGGGTTACAGACTGGCATCCTTTATCATTGCGCTGCTGCTTCCCAAGCAGGAATATTCTGGGCAGTTCGCTTGCTTCTTGACACCGAGTGGGCTTGCACACATTCTGCTGTTGGCTCCAGTCCCCGAGTGTGTGTGTGCTCTCTTCCAGATTTTGAGTGGGAGATGCACTGATATGTCTGCCTGACTGTGCCAGAGCTACGTGAAGGCATTTAAAATTTGCGTTATTGATGTGTTATCCTTTGGGCTGCAGTACTATTCGGATGACTGCCCTGTTCTCAACAAGGTTCTTGTTGCTGAGGGTATCCCAGCTGGCCACCTTGTTGCAGATTTCCCAGTCGTGTGGTCCAAAACCACGGGAATCCACTCGAAATGACTCAGAGCTGCCACACTCAGATCTAGCTTTTATTTTTGTTCCATTCCCTTATATTGATGTCTAGTGAGTGGTTCATTTGCCTGCTGGATTGCACATCTTGGCAATCGACACACGGCGTGGCAGTCAGGATTCTGGATCCTTATCTGAGGGCCTGTGTGTGACAGAGGTGTCTCTCACCGTCTTCAGCAGAGGAGACTTGTGTGTTCAAGTGCTCGGTGTCCCGGGAGACAGAGTGCAGCCGCGTGGGCAAGCAGTCCTTCATCGTCACGCTGGGATGCAACAGCGTCCTGCTGCAGTTTGCCACAGTCACAGGTATGTCCTCTGCGTTCCCGGTCAACTGGGAAGTTGGAATTTCCACCCGATTGCCCCATGAAGTCGGGGTTCAGACTCAGAAAATTGCAGGAACCTCTGCAACCCCGACCTTGGAATTCAAGATGGCTGCACCCTTTATCAACAGAAGTGCAAGCCATAGTTATATACTGTTTATTAGCACCTATGTCTTATTCGTGGCTCATTAAATCAGTCATTCACATAGTAATGTCCAACTGCTGCCCTTGAACATGTTGCCATGGATTTTCTATACGCAAAATACCACGGAATGCATTGTTATCAACTGGTATTGCTGTCAAGTAATGCACCTGCTTAAAACCGGTATTGCTAAATAGCTTTCCAACTTGTACTGGAACATGGTTAACTCCACGTGACATCATTCCCAGCTCTGACTTCCAACCTCTGAGGTAAATGGAACATAGCATTAGTACCTTGAACACAAATCCCGCTTCTCTCCTTTCTGTTTGCCTGCCTCCCTGTCTCCCTACCCTGTCCTCCAACCCTGTCTGCGTCCCTCAGTCTCTCCCTGTCCTCCAACCCTTTGACAGTCTCCCTCAGTGTTTTCCTGTCCATCCTCCATTCCATCTCATTGTCTCTCTCAGTCCCGGTCTTTCCATCATGGGTAATACACTTGTTCTGTCCAGATTTCTCGTCCTTCTACAACATTCTGAAGAACTGCCGGGGACACAATGTGGAGCGTTCTGTGTTCAGTGAAAGGACGGAGGAGTCGTCTGCTGTTCAGTACTTCCAGGTACATCATCAGTGTGGTTGTCACAGTTCCGACTAATGCATACATCGTCTTGCGTCTCAATTAGCAGGAATAAAAATTCTCTTCTCTTCCACTCTCTCCCCCCCTCTTTCTCCCCCCTCTCTCCCCCTCTTTTTTTCTCCCCTATCCTGCCCTCTCTTTCTCTCTCCTCCTCTCGCTGTCTTGCTCTCTCTGCCTGTGCAGTTCTACGGCTACCTCTCTCAGCAGCAGAATATGATGCAGGATTATATTCGGACTGGAACATATCAGCGTGCAATCCTTCAGAACCACACTGACTTCAAGGATAAGGTACCGGCACGGGATTGGGTCGCATCCATGTCCCATCTACGGCATCTGCATGATGTTTGAAAGGCTTCGCCTGTTACTTAGCACATCAGGAAGGAATAACCTGCCTCTGGAGGCTTGGACTGGATCTGCAGCCATTGAGCTGCCAGCCGCCACCTTCATCTGACCTCTGACCCAAATAAAATAATCACATTTACTGAACAACATGTGCATGTACTGAACAACTTCTAGCCAGCAGACATAGCAGGCTGATTCTGTCTTGCTTGGAGGTGAATGCATTTCTCCTCTTGCCCCTGCTACCTTCTCCCAGGTGGTGCTGGACGTGGGCTGTGGCTCTGGGATTCTCTCGTTCTTCGCTGCTCAGGCTGGGGCCCGGAAGGTTTACGCCGTGGAGGCCAGCACCATGGCGCAGCACGCGGAGGTTGGCGTCCACAAGTGCACATGCACACTCGCCCCCTGCCGTCGGCGATGGCTTGGTTGACTTCGCTCCCCTTCCATCTAGGTGCTGGTGAACAGTAATGGGCTAGCAGACCGGGTGGTGGTGATCCCAGGCAAGGTGGAGGAGGTGACCCTGCCTGAGCAGGTGGACATCATCATCTCAGAGCCTATGGGCTACATGCTCTTCAATGAGAGGATGCTGGAGAGCTACCTGCATGCTAAGAAGTTCCTCAAGCCTAATGGTAGAGTAATGCAGCAACTGAGGCTGTCCTTCCCTCACACTGTCCTTGCTGAAACTGGCACCTCCAGCGAAACCTGGGCTGATGGTGTAGTTGGTTCAGCCATTGTCACGATGTGCTGAATGTCCGTCCTGTCTACTGACATTTTAGAAACTCTCTGATGGTACGGTGGGCTTCAAAATGTGCTTAAACAACCCCCCCCCCCATGCAGGTAATCTGTTTCCCACCATCGGCGACGTGCACCTGGCCCCCTTCACAGATGAGCAGCTGTACATGGAGCAGTTCACCAAGGCCAATTTCTGGTGAGAGCCTAGGAGGGGGAGGTCGCATGGAGGGAGAGGAGGATGTTGAGTTCTGGTGGAGACGGGGCTTCCTGAGCCTGTCTACTTGGGTCTGACATCCTGCTGGGTTAATGGGCATTTTGAATTAATACCTTTGGGTGACCTGAAGCCGCAGGAATGGGGACTTGCTTTGCCCAACTGAACTCCAAAGAATTCTGGGAGCTTTTCATGACCCAGCTGTTGGACCTTGGTACTCCCCTGTAGAGTGTGATAATTTAAAACACTGAAGGATGCACGACTTATGATTGACGAGGAATCCTCAATGTTGTGGAATTCGGAGACATACAAATCCTACCCTCGATTCCCTTACTGAATTGGGATGTGAGCTGTTATAGGAGGCCCTCTGGTGTGATTAGGCTGGGGGGAGATGGACGCAGGAGGAGCCCGGCTGTCCTAGGCGCAAGCTAGCCCTCTGCTTAAAAAGCTGCTGCTTAAGGGCTGCTGCTTCTATGCACTTAGTGCTCGTGTACTGTGGCTACTGCTCTTTGATTGGTGATGGGGGTGGGCAGTTTGCTCAGCCGAAATTACTCATTGGTTAACCGTTCTGTCTGTCAGGTATCAGCCATCTTTCCATGGTGTGGACCTGTCAGCCTTGCGAGGTGCAGCTGTAGATGAGTACTTCCGGCAGCCAATCGTGGTACGAGCCTGCGTGATTGGGGCGGGGCTTGAGCTTTATGCTGTCATGTCAGTCATGGGGTTATTTATAATGTCCCCAATCATCTTGTAATGCTTGTTCCCTCTCACCTGTTCACTTCTGCCCCCCCCCCCCACCCAGGACACCTTTGACATTCGGATCCTCATGGCCAAGTCTGTAAAGTACACCGTCAATTTCCTAGAGGCCAAGGAGGAGGACCTGTACAGGTTTGTATCAGGAGGCTTGGGTGTGTCTCGACTTCATCAATTTATAAGGATACTCTGCAGTAGTAAATGAAAACTCTTGTGATTTTCAGTGTGTTTATTCACTGGATAAAGGTTTCGAATCTAGCACCCAGCTGTTTCTCTTTTGTGCCCCCCTGCCCCCCCAGGATAGAGATCCCGTTCAAGTTTCATATGGTCAGTTCTGGCCTAGTGCACGGACTCGCCTTTTGGTTCGACGTGGCTTTCATTGGCTCAGTGTAAGTCCTTAAACTTGTAAAAAGGTTAAACTGTAAAGTGCTTAGCACTTAGCATAGCACTTAGCATCTCATCCCGACCCCTCTGATCCTCACCCCAGTATGACCGTCTGGTTGTCCACGGCCCCCACGGAGCCGCTCACCCACTGGTACCAGGTGCGCTGCCTACTTCAGTCTCCCCTTTTCGCCAAAGCTGGGGATACCATGTCTGGCACGGCTCTGCTGATTGCTAACAAGAGGTAACACAGTAATGCAGAGGTCGCCTCCGTGGCCGTGATTGTGGCCTATGCCAACCCATCTCCTCCTTGTCCTCACAGGCAGAGCTATGACATTAGCATCGTAGCACAAGTAGACCAGACAGGCTCCAAGTCCAGCAACCTCCTAGATCTGAAGAACCCATTTTTTAGGTGAGCCTCCACTCCATCACGCTCCTGCCCTACGGCTTTGCCTTCGAGGTAAAGCACCACTTTTCATCTTTCATGTGTTCATCAGGTACACAGGCACTACGCCCGCCCCTCCCCCTGGGTCACACTACACCTCTCCTTCTGAGTCAATGTGGAACTCTGGTACTGCTTACAATGTGGGCCAAGGAATTGGAGCATCAGGTATGTGGGGAACACGTGTGTACTCGTGCAAAGCATGGTGAGCACCATCATTGTGAAAGGGTTGCAAGCTTCGTGATACAAATCAGATTATCTGTGTTACTAGTAGCCTTTAATCTGCTGCAACATTTAAGTCATCCATGCAGCCACCCATCCATGATTTTGTTACATGCCTTACCGTTGCATCTGCCACAGTTGAGTCTAAACTTGTCAGCTAATTAACAATCCAAGGTTGAGTCACTGACTTTCCTGCCCCCCCTCCAATCAGGGATGCCCACGGCCTATGACCTGAGCACAGTAATTGGGAGCAGCCCCGCCGTGTCCCACAACAACCTCATCCCCCTAGGTACGTATGGAAGCGCCACCTGCAGGTCGTACTAGAGAAGAGCAGCTTAACAGCAGTTAGCTCTCCACATATTAACGGAGGGGTGAGTGTGTGACTGTAGCGTACGTGTCTGCCTACACTGACGCCCCTCCCTGCCCTGTCCTTTCGTGCAGTGAACACGGGCGTAGTGAACCATACTCACTCCAGGACAGGCTCCATCATGAGTACGGGTGTCGTCCAGGGTGAGCATTCCTTCCTATAGGTGGTGCACTTCCGACACTGGGTTGTGCAAGGCGACCAGTTTGCCGGATGTTACGTTGTTTTCCCTGGGGTCTTGAGGCCTGGTGAGCTTGGCCTCACTTGTGGCTCTCTCTGTTCCTGTATCCACAGGGACCTCTACAGGACAGATTGGGCCCAGCAGCAGCAGCCCGTACTACCCCATTAACAGCCAGTTCACCATGGGCGGCCCTGCCATCTCCATGGCGTCCCCCATGCTGATTCCCAGCAACACCGTGCACTACGGCAGCTAAGATTTACGGCACAGGTCACCTCCCACCCCAACTGACTGCTGCCTGAGCAATACAGAAAACCAACTGGGGGGGGGGGGGGGGGGGGGGGGGGGGGGGGGGGGGGGGCGGGGGGGGGGGGGGGGGGG
>JAODJX010000048.1:10345883-10362933 GCA_026776945.1 Isichthys henryi | reverse complement strand
GCGCGCCCCGCCCCGCGCCCCCCCCCCCCCCGCCCCCCCCCCCCCCCCCCCCCCCCCCCCCCCCCCCCGCGCGCCGCCCCCCCCCCCCCCCCCCCCGCGGGATGATTTGGGCTGCAGGAGCAGGCTGGTGGCCCGGATGACAGACAGAACCGCGATCATGTGAATCATTTGGTGTGGCACCATGAACCTGGGCCCCAACCGCAATGTTTTGGATGGATAGTGGTGTGTGGACTAGGGGGTGTATGTTGTATGTTCCCTTGCATCCTAACCCCCCCCCCCCCCACCGGGAAATCAGTGTTGCCCAGACTGAACGGACAAAGACTTGAAATGAAATAATCTGTATGTTGCTTCCAGTCAGACACATTTATTTTGGTTTCATCTCGCCGAAAGAACATGTCTGCTAGTTTGTAGTTTTTTTTCACAAAAAAATAATAATGAATAAAAAAAGGAGCAAATGAATTGGGGAAGGAGAGCCTGATGTCTGTCTGAGCCCTGACCTTCTTCCTTGTGGGTAGGTATCCACAGCGTGTGTTCATTGCCACTCCAACCACATGTGTTTCACCACAGCTACCCTTCCCACCACAGTGCGTGCGCGCGCGGTCCTTGTGTTTTGGTGCACTGTTGACTACAAACACTCACTACACTAAAAAGTAAACACCACATTTAGGAGTTTCTGGAGCAGTATGTTCTGTTAACCAGCTAGTTGGCTACGACTTTTTCTCAGAAGTTCTTTATTTAGGTTTTAAACATCTTGGGGGGGGTGGCAGGAATGGCAAACCCTGGGTGTTTGAGACTGTGCCCCTGTGGAAGATGACAGTCCTGTGGTGGTGAGTGGCCGTCCGTTTATACAGGAAGCTTTAACAATTAGGCTGTGATGGGTGGGGCCTATGAGCTGTCACTAACTGCCAGTCTTACCTGTCACAAAATACTTAATGGAAACTGGATTAAACTCGTTCGATGACTGACAGCACAATAATGGCACCTGGAAAGTGTTTTTAAACCTCATTCCTCTTCGACTTGTTTCAGAATTTCAGCTTACCTGTCCTCTTTATTAGCGATGGATAATGCACGCAAAATATGTAGCTCAACAAGAAACGCCTTTTGCTAACGACACAAAAGGTCTAGGGATCAAATCGCAAGGAGCGCACATGCATTGTAACTGTACTGTAAGTCACAATAAAAGTATCAGATGAAAAATCACAGCACAATATTAACTGAATCTCAAGCTATGTTTAATAAATAGACACAAAGTATTACAAAAGTTGCAATCACAGTATTAGTCGATGCTAGAAAGATGTTCCTTGAAGCTTGTAAATCAAGGTCTTGCTATCCTATCTTACCTGTCAGCCCTGTCACAAGTAGAGCTCTGTGCATCAGCCTGTGACAACCACCAAACCACAGAAATGTTCCTTGTTTTTTTGAGATACCAGTTCAAATAACTGCTTTTGAAACATCTGCAAACTGAGCTGAGATGTATGCTGCGCTCGGAAGTCATTTTTAATTCTCCGCCTGTATAAGAAGCCACGTGGAAACAATTTATCATGTTTATGTACGGAATTAGGTTGACGGTCAACATCATCTGCATAAACACCCATCCCGCTCTCCCGCAAGGTCAGTGCCCCTTGGTTAGGCTGGTCAGCAGTGTCATATGGTTCTGGGTAAGCGGGGGGGCTGTAGGTGAGCTCGGCACTGGCGCTATGACTGTTTGGAAGAAATAGATCTGCAAGACAGATGGTAGTGATTAGGCTCAACTACATATACGGAGATATTATGGCACAGAAAATAAATAGTCAGGTCTGTCTGGTGGGCAAGCTCTTGCAATCCCACAAAAACCTCAACAAATTAAAAGACAGGGTAGGGTAGGCACGCTGGGTAAGGACTGCCCATGACCAGAAGCTTCTTGGTTCGAATCCCATTGCTGGCAGGGCAATGCCACTGTTGGGACTCTTGAGTAAATTCCTTAAATACAACAGCTGCCTGATACTGCTCTCTGATCCTTACTTATATAGTTTAGACAAATGCATCCACTAAATAAATAAATGTATAACAAGCTTCAGGATGAAAGACTCTGAGTAAAAACTCACCTTACAGCCAATGGCAAGCAGGCTGTGGAGCAAGACGATGGCTATCACGGTAGCAAAGGCGGTCAGCTTCGTGTCGTCACGGACTATGGGCCAGAATGTGACGACCAGCAAAGAGCCGGAGATCGCCGTGGCAACCACGATCAACAGCCACTGAAGCCAGTTCAAGGGAATCATCCACAACACCTGGGGGTGGAGGTAGAAGTCGTCACTGTGTTTTAAGGAGAAACGGAACACCACTGTCCATGAGAGTGAAGACCAAGAACTCACCGAAGTGGGAACGTAGATGAACAGTGAGTAACCATAGACGCAGACCGTTTCCAGGAATGAGTAACTGCTGATCTGCGGTTCGGATCCCTTACGCCATGTCAGGAAGCCCCACACACACAAGGGCACCAGCCAGGCATAGACAAACACAGCCACAGCTGCTATGGTCACTGAAGTACAGAGAGAAACGGGTCAGCTCCGCTGTGGTTCAGACCCAAACACATTTATCCAGTTTACCCAGAATCCTGCACCTACATCACAGGCCAATCGCCATCCTCCAAAATGAGATCACTTTGCTTAATGCACGAGAACTGCAACAAATTATTTCTCACAATGCAAAAGAAACATTTATTAAATTGTTATATATTGATAAGAAGCTATGAGTAGATAAAACACTGCTCTAAAATGCTCTGGTAATCACGCATGAACTGGGTGGTAGTTAGTCTGATGGCTGGTGATGGTAGTCATGGGTCACAGAAAAGACTGCTGCTGGAGATAATGAAGTCAAATTCTCCATCACCTCTGTGAAACTGCGGCCTGTACTGGTACTGCGGCTGGCCCAGGTTGCTGAGGAAGGTGGAGAGGTTCCCACTGATGGCCATGGAGAACACCAAGGTGGCACAGATCCAGAAGGGCCCTGGCGAGACGTGCAGACGTGAGGGCCAGCAGACGGGCAGAAGAGCAGAGAAATAACAAGAGTGCAACTCATGTCCTGCAACTCAGCTACGTAAATACAGCTGCTGTATGTCCAATATGCAACGCAGGGACGGAATCTCCATACCATATAAATCAGGATTTCCCCGAATGTGGTGCTTGATAAAGTTCCTCCCTGGCAAAGGAATCACTGAGCCTCTGATTCTATCCAAGACCTGCATCACATGACAAGCAAGCGATTAGTAGGCGTTCAACAAGTAGAAGAGCTTGGAAAGGGATGCCATCGGGGTTCAGGACCCTAAGGGCACAGGTGCGGCGCACGCCGTACCTGCATGGTGTCCACGTTGAAGAATGACTGGTAGTACTCAAAGGTCCAGAAGCCTCCAACTTGTTTCTCCCCTTTAAGAAGCTGTAAAAGGTGTAAAGATCACAGGTTCAAAGTTTTCAGGCCAGCTAATGTAGTGTGACTGGTGTTAAAGCATCAGTAATACACTGCATGGCGCCAATAACAACACGGGTGATACTGTCATGTACAGCCAAGATGCAGCTGGCAGGAAAGCGACTCAGAACTCGGTAGAGGAATAATCATGTTGTAACAGAATGTTTAGGACAACTGGCTGACTATGGCCATTTGGGCTTCTGAAATACCCCCCCAAAGCACTTTTTCTCGACTTCTGAATCATAACCCAACAGTGTGTTGCGGGACCATTTTTATTGGATCGCATTAAAAAAAAAAAACTATTATTGTGACATTTTTTTAACAGTACACAAAGTTACTGTGGTACAGTTGTCACACTACTCTTTTGTGTAAAAAAAAATGACTTTTTGGTTCAAAGTGAAAAAATTTGGGTTGTGACTTAATGACGAAGGAAAAAGCAGGTTTGGGGTTAAACCTGTAGAGAACCACCACCCTAAAGAGATAGCAGACGTTAATAGAGACTGAATCATTATTGCTAATTTAAGAATGGGTAATGGAGGACCTCAGAATTCTCCTCTTGGCCGGTCTCCTCCTCTGACAGATCCAACTTGAAATCTCCTTGCACGGGAACGGGACTGTTACTAGATGCACTGACAGTGGAGGCATTGGGATTAGCAGACAGCAAGTCTGCAGCCACCTCAAACTCTACAGAGACATGAAACACAGAATCACACGTGGAAATGCAATAAGGTGAGAAAAGGCAAGGTGTAGATACTGCGCATGACTAATGAGGCATAGCTATGACGTCAGCTACAGTAATCACTGACAGTTTTATAGCGTACACAGTTTTATCTAGTACGAAAGCAAAAATGTTACAGCTTTGTCAGTTAGAGATACATAATCCTTAGTTGTCATTCAAATATAGCGTACCTTGGAATTTTAGGTCGTCAAAAGAAGCCATATCCAACACAATCAGGTGTGCCTTACACTAGATCTGCAACAAAACGACAAACATTAAAGAAACCTATGGCATCAATTGATCATATACACGTTAAACAATATATTTGTTAAATCACATAACTCTTTGTCGCATGAAAAAATTGACTCACCCTGACAACGTGATTGCCGTCGCCCCGACGACGACAAAGTACCTAAGCAGCGACCTGTCTAGCACTGAATAAATTACACCTCAGGTTGTAATTAAGCATGTAACGTTAGCCAGCTAGCTACACAGCTCTCCCGCCGCATCGCTTCTGACAGCTTATAGATGTAATTAAATCTTTCTGTATTTTATAAACTCTGCCTCCAAGCACACCCGGACACTGCGCGGACTCGCCTCGATGCTGCCGATATCGCATGTTGACATTGCCCTAATTCTCCACGTCATCTGCGCCGCCGGATCCTGCAGAAGGCCGCACGTCACGCGGCCGCAGTCACGTGGCAACGGTGATGCGGGCGCCGCGTGCACGAGTGCGTCTCGTGCTCCGAATATTAAGTTCCGGTTTAGCTGGCTTTTATTATTCACTGTACATGAACATGGTCAACCAATATGCAGATGGTTATAAACTCGTACTTATTAAAAAGTCGTGTGTGTAGAAATCCCGTCATTCCGTTCCATAGTTTGCCTTGTGAAAAACATGTAAATAATGACATTTTTTAGCTTAGAGTCGCACTAATTTTTTTTATATTTCAGAATTTAGCTACTGGTCAGTTATTTTAAACATGTACACAGTGTTTCTCAGTCGGTACATTAATACGAGTTCACAGATTGGAAAGCTGCCATTTTGTTTCATGTAACCCCTGTTTACATTACGATTCATGCATGATATCGCATGACTGAGCCTAAATGGCGGATTTTTACTTCCGCTTGTGCCACGATTCACTTCCGTTTCATTACAAGCCTCCCTTTCGCTCGTGAACATGGCGGCTTCGAGGGTGTTCAGAAGGTGGTGCTCCTCGGCTCCCCAAGCCAAGGTGACCAGGTGGGAAAGGTTGCGAAACAGTCGCGTGGGTAAGCCGATAATTCTAAAAATGTTAGCAGCTTGTATTATCAACACAGATACAGGATAAAAATAAGTTAACGTGTTCTCAAACAACTGATGAATTGTACTCGGGGTTAAAAGCATGGGTGAGCCATGTCGGCCTTACAAGGTATTTGTTTACTTTGGCGTTACATGTCCACGTTGGCTGAACGGCTGTGGTATAGAAAGTGGTTTACCATTGCTGCCTGCTTGCTTATTTCTTTGTCTGTCTCTTTTCCTCCATACTCAGAAGGGGAAAACTGTAGTGAATGACAGCCCATCACACAGTGACATGGTTTGAGCCATCTATTCATGGCAGTTTGCCTGACTGCATGTCCTGAGCTGTGTTAGGAGATCCGTGTAACACAGGGGGAGCGAGTAGACCCCCCCCCCTTCAAACCTCTACCCACTGACCCTCCAACCACCCTTGTTATTTATCTAATGTATATTCTTTTCAGATGTGTGGATTTGACCACTTTAAATTACTCCTGTCCCTTTAAGGAGCATGGTGCAGCAGCCTGCTGAGCGATTACAGGGAAGCCTGCCGTGAGGTGATCGTGGGGGCCTACCAACAGCCATTTAAGGCCTCCATCTACCTTGGCCTCCTGGGCGGGGCTTGGGCCTGTTATCACACCAACCCGGATGAAGCCTCCTTTGAGACAAGCTTGCTGGAGATGGCAAATAAGCTGGGGCTGCTGTCACCATGGATACGTAATGGCTCCTCCGACGGGCACGTGCAGGACCTGCTGCGGCTGCGCAATCAGGGCCGGCTGCGGCATCTCAGCCTGGGGGTGGCCTCACTGGCCTACCGCGTGGATTACGACCCCGCGGCCAGCCTGTACGAGGCCCACTGCTCTGCACTGTCTGTGCCCTGGGCCGAGCTTCCAGGCCGCGTGCTGGATGTGGGCTTCGTGGGCCGCTGGTGGGTGCTGAACACCCGCATGAAGGACTACGACGTCAACGAGGAGGAGTTCAGGCACATGGCTCCTGCCCTGACCACCACCCAGCCTCCTGATGCCCAGGAGACAGACAGGAACCAGCGGCTGCACCAGGAGTCGTGGAGGGCTCTGGAAATGAGTGCGGAGGACATAGAACAGGCGGAGCGTGAAGAGGAGGAGAGAAAGGCAGCAGGGCAACCGCAGCTCTGAGGGCCACATGGGAAGGTGGCTTTGGTCATGTAGCTCAAGGACTGATCCAGTGAATGTTCAGATCTCTCAGACCTGGTTACCGAACTTTGGCGCAGGGCTTCCTGCTATGGCCGTGATGAGTGTTAGGGAACGCATCCACTGAGTCTTCGCTGAGCTCCGACTGCATCTTCATCACTGTCTTCAGTGAGCCCAGTACTTAATGACTGTTGTATAAGTCAGTGTTTCCCAACCTGGATGGTTCATGTTTTTGTTCCCTCCTGGGGCTTCTGGGGTTCCCTGCAGACCAGTTTGAGAAACACTGGCACATAAGTCAAGTGCTGTGATCTAGATCTAATATAAAGTGAGATGATTGCAAATGGTTGTAATTAAAAGGTTGAATAATGCATTTGCCTTCCATGACATTTCGTCTGTTGCTCTTATGCTGAATTGAACAACTATGGGTCATCTAGTGATCTGAATAACAGCTGTCTGTGTTTGAGGCCATCGGGATGCATACAGCAGGGGGCGGTAAGGAGCAGACATGCACGAATACTGATGAGGAAAGGGGAGCATGCTCTGTTGTGGGGGGACACCTGCAGCATGGGGGTGTCCTCTAATTTCAGCCACAGCTGCAGGGGCCTCTGGGGGTGAATAAAGAGCTGCAGCTGGTGTCTGCGCTGGCCCTGTAAGCCTCATATTCCAGGCAGGTGCTCTGGTCTGCAGAAACACAGTTTAACGTCTGGGATCCTTTTTTTTGTTATTGTGTTTAGTGCCGCCTGCTGACTATTATGCTTAGGAAATGCTGGACGATGTAGATAATGGAAAATAGCACTGTAGGAAAACATTGAGCATTTACACATACAGCAGGTCTACTGGGAAACTAAAAGAAATGTCACCTTGTCTCAGTCTCAGTGCTTCTCAGTGGCTTCTGTGACTCAGTCACTTCAGTGCTTTCTTAAGTCTTCAGGTAAAAGCTCCTAGATTGTGTGGGTGGGGGTATCCCCAAGGCGATTCCAATTGCGGTCGAGCACTGCTGCTTTTTCCACCTTCCTTTACCTGTGAGCCAGGTGTAAAGTCTCTGTGCCCAATCAGAATCAGTAATTATTAAACTAACTACCTGGGAGAACTGAAGACACGGCCTGGATTTAGGATCGAGGGCCAGATTTCATGCTGTGCACTGTAGGGAGTAACTCAATGCATGACGTTACCTTAGAAGGGAAGCTGAACTGTCTGTAGTGGGGTCACAGTTGAACCAGTGATGTAATAATTGCACTTTACACACCGAGCAACGGGAATATCAAGTGTCTCATGTTAACTGAAGGTCTGTTTGGAGTGTCTTTCACGAAGCATTAAGGGCCGCGTAGTGATTACACTGGAAGATTATTCATCAGGAGACCTTGCTACTGTGTGTGACGCCTGTAAGATCCTTGTGGTCCTCGTAGGAGCGGTAACTAGGCAGCAATCAGTTTCTCTGTTGATAAAGTCTCCAGTTTCATCTGGCTTTAATGCAGCCTCGTCCCCTGCACGCCCTGGAGTGCAGAGAGCCCATGTGCCTTCGCCCGGAGGCAGAGCTTGTCACCCTCTCTGCTCCACTTGTCCACTGCTTGCTTGTCTGTGGAAAGACGCTTCACGGGAATAAAGTCGGCAAGATAAAAACCACCTTCCTGAATCTAGCTGCCCTCTTCTCTGCTGTGCTTTTGCCTGCTGCTTCACGCTCACTTCTCAGCGTCTAATGCTGAGTTCAACGTCACGTCGATTTTTCTTTCCCAGTTCATCCTGGAAAACAGAAAGTGGCCAGTCCGTTAGGACCATGTGGGCTCTAACCACAGCAGGAATGCAGTCCCATAAGGACCTTTCACACAGTTTAACAGATGTCATTGAGGCAGTCCTTGGCGATAAAATTCTTAAAAAACTTTCCAGTTAATGTTAGAGCAGCCTGGCTAATATGATTTTACCACACAACAGCGAACATATTCAGTATCTGCATGATTTGTGATATACATCAGTTATCAGTCTGTCTGATCAATTGTTTGGAAGCTTTGATCTGAGTGCGTGAGCCTTGCTTGGTCTAGTTGTGTCTTAAATGCGCAGACTGGTAAGCCTGGGGGTTGGGTGAGTGGGAGGGTGTCTGGCTTTCAGTCTGACCTCTGACCTCCCCTGCCCATGGAGAGCAGAAAGCTCCTGCAGAGTGTGATCGATGCGGGGAGGAGAGCAGAAGCAGGCGGCAGAGTCTTCCAGCTATTCTGCAGTTTTTTTAGAACAGCGGTGAATAAAGTCTTACACACGTTGCTGTTTTCTGTGGGGGTCGCTTCACCCCAGAAGGGAGGGCGGGGAGATGTGAACTCGCCATGCGGCAGTCTCTGTTATTCGTTATTCATGGCGGGGCGCGGGCGACCCCCATGACCTTTTCAGAGCAGTCTTGGTGCAGATCCCTGTTTCCACGACCCCCACCGTGACACTCACTTGGGCTCCTTGGCAGGAGAGACATCAGGAGCGATCAGCTGCGACTAATTAGCGACCAAGTCAGTCTCCTAGGCTTGTGGAAAAGCTGCCATTTCATACAGGAGACTGTCTACCATTATGCCGTTTGAACGGGAAGACACTGGGAGCAGAGCGTTTGATGGAGACGTGTGGAGACATGGATGGTGTGCGGGAAGGACCAGACTGGCTGTTCATTAGTGAGGGAGTGTGTGTGTGTCAGAGAGAGAGACAGAGACAGAAGGGGTGGATGACAAGTAGGGACTAGAGGGGGCATAGAAATATATGCAAGATGTGTGAAAATACCTGCAGGTGTATGAAGGGAGAGTGAGTTGAGGAATATGTATGAGGGAGAGAGAGAGAGAGAGCAGACGGGGGCTCGGTTTCATTCAGACAGACAGTGTGTCCTGGTTTGTTCCCCTTCTCGTCTCTCTCTCTCTTTCTCTCTCTCTCCCCCCCCCCCCCCCCCCCCTTCAGCCACACGCGCTCAGACCAGCAGACGGTCTGTTGTTAAGTTCACAGAGGTGGGAGGCAGATGCCACACACACACGGAGAGAGGAAGCCGCCCCACGCCATGAAACGGACAGCTGGAGGCTGGAGACGGAGGAGGCGAAGGAAACCCGGCAGAAGGTAGAGGGGAAGGGACAGGATCGCAGGGGGAGAGAACTGAAGTGGAGGAGTGCAAGATGGGGGACAAGGTATGAGCAGAGGAAACAGGTTATGCATCAGGAGAAACCTGAGAGCGAATACATCCCAGAACCGCGGAATCCTGTTCCTTCATTTTTCCACGTGGTATTTGTACACAAGCACTTTGCATGTTTCTGACCACTTTGCTGAGACATGAATAGGGTCTGTAACCAGTTTGTGAAGTAACAGATCAGTCTTTCTATATATCTGCACACTAATTGTTCGATTAATTCTTTAAGTGTCCTACACAGGCATCCTAAGGTGTTAAAATACAAACCGCCTGCATCTACTCTAGATACTTGTATTAGTGGGTATTAGACGTACAGCATCACACATTTAATTAGTTAGCTTTCTTTTGACATATCTGCAGTGTTTGCATGTTTCTCACTTGCATCCTGTGGGACCCAGTGCATGTCCGTTTGTGTGCTAGGAATATATGCATGTAAGCAGCAATGGATGCGAATGGCAAATTGTATTAAAGTATTGATCCAGTCTGGAGCAGGTAGACGCTGAATCGGTGTCGCAGACGAGGGGGCAGGGAGCTCATTCCCAGAGTTGTTAAGATTGCTGTGCATGCTTACGGGAAGCAGCAGTGAGGCGGCCATTCAGCCAGGGCGAGTCTGTATAAGGACCCCTCATGTGGACATGGTGACTATTCCTCGGAACGATAAAACGTAAGCTAGAGACGTTTGTTTTTCTTTCTTCCACCAAAGTGACTAATTATGTTAAAGTTTTTCAGAAAAGCTGACTGGGGTTTATAATGGTGGCCTGGTGGGTGGGAGCAATGTGCCCCCCCTCCCTCCTCGAAGGGCCCCTTAGCGCCCCTCGTTGGGGCTCCTCCTTACAGTTCGCTGCAGTCGGAGATGCGCAGTGGCTCAGCTGAATTGCGTGTCTCTCCGTGGTTCCGCATGGAACAGTCTGACGGTCTGACGCATCTCAGCACGGCTGCTGTCAGCCTGACCGACACTCCTACTTCTTATTTAATTAGCATCTTTGACACTTCGAGCTGTTTCAGGTTTCAGAAACTACTATAACTCAGTTCCTATTGTGCTTTGACTGGTTTGTTTCCTTGATTGAAAGACTCATCCAGTTGTTTCACATTAACATTAGTGATTATAGGAGACTGACCAATCAGCACACAGCAAGAACTCGGTGCTGACATGAAATCACTTGAAATGGTAGTTTACGAATCCTGTCCTAGCTCAAAGTGTCTCCCTGACATGGATTAGGTGGTAAGTCTACATGCGACCCCCCCAGGGCAGCAGAATGCACATTTGACCTCCAGCCAGAAGGTGGAGCTGTTATAGAAAAACGAGACCTCAGCCTTTTCTATTCTGACCTTCTGACCTATTCTATCTGTGCAGGAGCTCAATGCCTGGAGCTGATCATCACCTCCCTCTCCCGTCCAATTGCAGCCGACCTGACCAGACACACCAGCTCGCATCTCTCCTTTCTGTCTCTCCTCCCTTCTCTGCTGCACTTCCTCCTCCGGCCCAGCCTCCTCTGCCTGTCTCCTCCCTTCCCCCAGCAAGCAGGCAGCAGACCCTGCAGTGCTAATGCTACATTCCAGCCATTAACCGCTGCCTGCATTGTAACCGTGTGCCAATGGCCCCGTCACGCCGCAGTCAGGAAGGTGGGCTTCCTCTCTAGTCCCAGTGAACATTCAATGCTGTCGGTGAGTTTGTGAATGCAGCAGAAACCATCGAACATTGGGTGTGCCCTGGGTCTTGAGCGTTCACGTTCCTTGGTGCATAAGCAGACAACGCAGCCGAACTTCAGCACAGGTTTTGTGGTCTGCGTTTGCATTTAGCTCTGTAAAAAAATAGCCAGACAGCGATTTTGGGACTTTATGATGTATGCTGACACTTTTAAACAAAGTCACCTACTGAAATGGCTGTTTCCTATTTTACTACCAAAACATTTGAATGTATTCACAGCAGTGGTTTCAGCCAAGATGGCTGCTGCATTATACCAGCATGTGCAGCGATGAAGCAAAGTGACACTCCCCCATTTGGCGAGCTGAGGTATTACAGCACAGGGTCCCAGTTCACATTCATTGCTGTCAGTGGGTTGTTACAACATAACTCACCGGACAATGAATGAAAATTGTGACCATTCAGAATCTCACTTCTGAATAATAAATTTCTTCTACAACTGCATGGAATATTTCTGTTGTTGCCTTGCCTGGCTTGTGAGGTCTCCATAGCCGTGACAAGGACATTAAGAAGATGGATGGATGATTTATAAGATGTTGAGTCAGTAGCTGAGATACATAATGTGCGACCAGGCCTTTTCAGTTAAATTTGATGTGCATGTCGTATTGATATCTAGGCCATCAGTCACATACATCTGTAGCCATCAAGAATTAATAACTGTGCTTCTAGGACCATGGACTGGTGAGGGTGCAGATGATCAGTCAGGACATAGCAGATGCTTGTTGTGGTTTCCGACAACCTTCTGCTGAGGACAGGACACCAAGCAGGATGCCAGCAGTTAGTCCACAAAACCTGGAGCAGTTACTGCAGGCAGTTATACTATCTGGTGGCATAGTGGGTTAGCCAGTGGCCGGGCAGCTTAGTGGGTTATCCAGTGGCCGGCGGCGTAGTGGGTTAGCCAGTGGCCAGCGGCATAGTGGATTAGCTAGTGACCAGCGGCGTAGTGGGTTAGCCAGTGGCCGGCGGCGTAGTGGGTTAGCCAGTGGCCAGCGGCATAGTGGATTAGCTAGTGGCCAGTGGCGTAGTGGGTTAGCCAGTGGCCGGCGACGTAGTGGGTTAGCCAGTGGCCGGCGGGGTAGTGAGTTAGCCAGTGGCCGGCGGCATAGTGGGTTAGCCAGTGGCCGGCGGCATAGTGGGTTAGTCATAGTGTCCCCCCAATATTGGCAGACCCCCAATGTCAAATTCCTTACAACCTCCCCTTGACTGTAGGGGTCCCATTTTTCTCCAGCAGTGCAAAGAAACATGGTTTAAGTGAATCAGATGCTCTAAGTGCATGGTGCTCTAATCATGTCCAAGCGATCTGTGCTTCACGAAGAGGCTCTGGGCTTCACTCCAGCCTCCATCTCCGCCAGTAGCTACAGGAAATGAATGGACGCAATACCGTATTCTGGCACTATGACGGACACGTAGCCCTGCAAACTCATAGAAGCTCAGGCCCATTACGAAACACAGGAGGGCTGTTTGCTCAGGCAGGGAAAAATATCATCAGTCTGGCAGCCTGCATGCAGACCTGACCTTTCCATCATGTCCTGAATGCTGCCAGGTTTGCTAATAGAAAATATCCAGTTCTGCACTGATCATTTAAGGAGCTGCAGCACAGGAAGTCAATAAGACAAATGGTTCACATGGGAACCACGGCGTCACCTGATAACGGACAGAATTCATTATACCCAACGACATTTGAAAATACGGGGGTGGGGTGAGCCCATTCCAAGGGTTCCATTGCTGGCCAACTTTGACTCTGCCTATGGCTGCATATTGATCTCTTTCTAGCTGTTCTGAAAACAGGGGCATGCAGTCTGGTATACGTACAATTTCTGGAAAGAAAGTTCTGTGTAATTCAACCAGATGCTCTTAGGTCATTTAGTAGTTTTTGTGCAAGTTGTTTCATTTTCCCAGCTAGTGAACTGCTTTAATTACACCTTCTAAAGGAGGCAGTGTGAAATCAATAAATCAATACATTTCATCTAATAAAGACAAGAAATTGATCGTCTCTGCTGAGGATACCTCACAGAAAATCATAACGCTGGAAAATCTTTTTACTTAAACTGCCTGTCAGACTTTACCTCTGCACATGAGACTGGGACTATTCTATCAGACACTGTGCAGTGAATCATTCACACATAAAAACACACTAATTGTTAGAATGAACGTGCCTCAGTGGAATAATCACATGTCTGTGGGCCCTTAAGCGAGGCCCCTAACCCCAAGCTCCATGGGCACCACTGGCCCTTCACTGCCGAGCTGCCTCTCGCCTACATGTGTATCATGGAGCGCAAGACGGGGAAAGGGAAAAGAGAATTTTCATATGGGGGTTAATAAAGTGTAATTTCAATAAATAATACAGAATGCTTGTCATTCACCCTATACCTAAATGTATATCCTTTCTCCTCTGGACCAATCAGTAAGCAGATAAACTTAAATATTCTATACACTAACCTCGGGCTACCTTCAGGCTAATTTGTGAATTTCCAAAAGGTCGTATTTACATAGGTTATGATACTAATCACTACCGGCTGCTTGCATGATCTGTGCTTTTGAAGTGTGAAACTGCTTTTGATTACGCTTATGGAGTCATGATGTTTTCTCAAAGTGTCAAAAAAACAGCCAGTCTGAGACCTGAGAGTGATATCTGTGGCCTGGCTGATGGGAGCTGGGCTGGAGCAGAACGGCTGGGATCATGCTAATGTACGTGCTTTACAGCAGTGTACTACAGGCATCTGCAGATGAGCACGACCCCAGCAGCTTATGGAAGCCTTAACTTTTGGTAAGGCGCCCCCTAAGCGCAGCAGCGGAGATGTGATGTGAGTCCGCATCAGTGATCTGTGCTTCACTAATGCTGCACGGAGCCTGTCTCAGGGGGCACGAGGAGGAGGTGCCCCAGGATGGCACGCCAACCCGTCAGAGGGCTCAAACACACTCAGCAGGCAATTCTGAAAAAGCTAGTTCAACTAGCTGTTTGTTTTTACACTATGGGAGGGAACCCGAGACTTCAGAAGAAACGCAAGTCTCACGAGCCGCGAGGTGTTAAGCGCAATGCCACCTTACTTCGAGGCCATGAGAATCGTAAAGTATTTACTTAGCAGAAATGTGAGGTACAATTGAGAAGGCAGCGTCAGACAGCGCCGAACAGTGCGCTCTCTCTGCCATCAGGACTGTCTGAACCAGTGTTCTGAATCACACACACACCACCCCCAAAGCACTCTGTGCAAACACTCTTGCCTAACCCTACCTTCTCTAACAGACTGCTTTTTACCACAAAAAAATATATAATTCGAGCCACATGTCAACTCAGTGCTTTGTTCTCCTTCTTTTAAATCTATCACGTTTCAGCGAGTAACGGAGAGCGAGATTTGACTGAAGGGAGGATGGTCACTTCAGTGGCCCTGTCACCCCCTTCTGGCCAATTATTGTTATAACAAGGAATTTAAACATCGTTAGAATCGTGTTCCCTTCTGAAACTAATAAAGATATTAACAGAAACACCAACAGCTGCTCAATCTTCTGTGTCATGGTCAATATAATAACAATCCGAAACAAATAATATTCCTGCAAGTTTCTTATACAGATCTTTCGATTTTAGTAATGCGATCTCCCACTTCTTTCGGGGGTACGTTAACAAGTAATCAGATCAGTGAGAGATTAACCAGTTCACATTGCATTGCTTTCACCTGTATGTGTGTATGTCTCATAGAGGAGCTGGGTGAATTATGGAAAGATGTAGGAATTCTTTTTGTAGTTATTCTCTAAACATGCAAAAACATTAGTGGCTACATGAATAAAAGAGTGTCGAGGAGAGAAACATTTATATTATATATTTAAAATTTGTAACTCAAAATTAGAGTTGTGCTAGGCACCAAACGAGAATTTTCATGGTGAGCTTGCGTAAAAAATAGCCGTAAATGTCACCCACCCGAAGGAATCTTATTCATCATTAAGAGAGCGTTTCCAGGTGTTGTGCCCTAAACTGCCCCCCTGCCACGGATTGCCTCCCCTGACGTCATCGCTCCATTTAAAGGCAAAGTCGCTTCTCCGGCGCAGCAGAAGCGAACGCTCGCTGTAAATTAATTTTCTTGCCCTAAATCGACTGAAAAAACTCAAAATAGTTCGTTATTATGCCCTTTTACATTACAACCTTAAGTTATTATTCCGAACCTCCTGTAATTCGTCACAAATGTGACGGTAACTTTTTCATTAAAACTCTACAGTAATGCTTTTCTTCTCGACAATGCTCGTCTGTGCAAATACAGTCGTTTTCAGTCGCAGGAAAGGACTGATTTAGTTGAAAGCTATTTTTGATGCTTTGTTGAATCCATTCTGCTGAAAATTTTCTTCTCTTCTGTCGTCGTATAATATAATACGGCGTTTAACTTCATACTCAGCACCGTCACGCTTGTAAATGATCTGACATCGATCAACAGACCAAAAGTCACCAAAATTGCACCATTCACTCTAAACCTCGTGTGTGCAATACAGCTAACAATTGGTATTGCAAGTAGTCCAGCCAAAAGGAAAAGACTCCTGCACCAGATACTCATATTTACCCCTTATTTGTGCTATAGAAATTTCTTTGGGCAGGGCCATAAGGAAAAGATTCTACCTGGGGGGGCATTTTATAGCAGGGCACCTTGCCACAGAATGCCCCCCCCTGTCTAACACTGACTGGGAAAATGCTACATGCACCAAACTTGCACCAGTTACTTATATTTACCACTTATTTATGCTGTAGAAATTACTTTGGCTGGGCCATAAGGGGGGGCATTCTGTGGCATGGTGGCCTGCTTTAAAATGCCCACCAGCTAGAATCTTTTCTTTATGGCCCTATTACAGGAGGCTGGGAATGATAACTTAAGGTTGGAATGTAAAAAAGCATAATAAACAACTATTTTGTGTTTTTCAGTCGATTTGGGGCAAGAAAATGAATTTACAGCGAGCGTTCGCTTCTGCTGCGCCGGAGAAGCGACTTTGCCTTTAAAATGGTTGGTTTTCCCCTAATAAATCCCTTAATTGTTCTTGACCCTATGTCTCCCTGCTCCTGATTTCCTCCTCGTTTATCTACATTCATACGTGTATTAGTTCAGACTCCCTTCCGATGGGGGGCACTGGACCACGAGTGTTCGGCAGGGCAATAATCCTGGACAGTCATCATGAATAAATCTTGCACGGAAGCACTGTCGCTGAAACATCTGCTGTTTTCCTCTCCCAACACAGAACTCTGTCGCCTTACATCCTTTTCTTTTTTTTTTTTGAAGAACACTGGTCTAGCCTTGCAGCTACGTTGATTACACTTACCTAACAATCCCTTTAATCGTCACTATGAAACAGGCAGGTCCGACTATGCATGTATTTCAAAGCTGTCAGCGCCGGTAACCATGGTATAGAATAGAATAGAACACATCTTTAATGTCCATCCAATTTACATTAGATGGAAATTCATCTTTGACAGTGACGGATTCAATACACACAATACAAGCAACACTATACACAATAAACATGTGTCAGTGCACCTAAAAGTAAGTAAGATATTATAAAATCAGTCCAGTTTACTCCAAGCGAGAAATTTTACATAAATAAATGCATTTAAAAACAAAATACATAAGAT
>JAODJX010000048.1:10333068-10344422 GCA_026776945.1 Isichthys henryi | reverse complement strand
TTTATGTTAATAGATATTTAGTTTTTTCGCATTAGTCTTTGCGTTTTCACACTGTCCTTCTTCGTCAGTCTTTAAGTCAGTCTTAAAAGTACAATAGCAGAGTGACCAAGTCAAAATCTACGCATCAGCTGGAGACGCCTAAAACAATCTGAAGGAAAAGTGCGGCGAATACCGGGAACCGGCCTCATGCTCAGTATGTCGGGAGTGCACATGGGGTAGATGCTTGCCTGTGAACTGCTTCGCATCGGCCGACGGCACAATTTAATTCATTTCGGTGACAGTGGCGTTAAAATGCGGTGTACGATGTATCATGAGCGGTGCTATATAGGCAACGGTATATGATGCGTTTAACGAAAAGGTTTATATGAATAACAAGAAAAACAGGAATTAAAATGTGGATGTGGTCTTTACAGGCAATATAAGCGACAGGAGGATTAATGGCACAGATGCAGGATGCCAGTTAGAGATTCTCCGCAATGCTCGATGGATTACCCCTCGTTCCAGCATTAGAGACGCAGCTGATCTGTAGGGTAACTCACCAGGCTACGGCTCTGTTACCGAACGAAGCGGCTGCAAACGGACTTTCCCATATAAACCGAATTTCGCAGTTCTGTCACTCGGTGCCAATTAGGGGAAACTTAATCCTGCCGCCGCCCGAACGCTGAGATCGGGCTATCTGAAACCAAAATCTGTCTTCGTCGTTTTCGCGTTTAAAAGGGAAACATCACCACGATCGGATTCATACATTCACATGGGCTGGACCCGAGCTCGCCGTCAGGATAACGGTGCCGCAGATTCCGAACATGAGAAGCGATGGGCCGAACTGTTCGAGCAACTGGACCTGAATAATGACGGCCGGATCGACGTGAGCGAGCTAAGGGCAGGACTTGCCGCCCGGGGGATACTTCGGAGCGACGCTGAGGAGGTAAAACATCCTTAGGCGTGGGAAGAAGTTTGACATTAGTAACTTATTTTTTTGTCACCGACGTTAGCAAATTGTGGTGGATCACGTCTGCCAGAAATATAGGCTACATATCTCTGCCAAGTTTTTTCCTCTCTTTTTTCCATAATAAAAATCCTTCAGTGAACTGCGTCGTCATGCCAAATCATTGCAGCACAAGAACGGCACTGCTTCTTAAGAAGCGCAAAACACCTTCATATTGCAGCATTACACTAATTATTATCCTGCCTATCTGATAATGTCACAGACCAACGCTAAATCCCCCGCTTGTAGCTGCGAGGCGCTCCTATCAGTAGGGCAAGGTCGGAGCAGAAAGCAAGTTATTTATATCAGCCATATATTTTATTAATGTACAAATACAGAACAGTGAAATGTTTTGAACCCCGGTCCTATAGAGGTAATTTACGTCCAGGTCAGTAGGATAAATATTTTAGTGTTCCGTTCTTTAAATCCGTAACACGAATCCGTTGTATTACTTAATACGGGCTGTCACAGCAAACCCAAGGAGAGCCCATGGACGGTGCTTTGATGTCTTTGCTAACAAAACTGCCACATCAGGAGAAACTAGAAATGTATGAGGCAAAAATCCAGTGAAGATGGGATAAGTGTGTGTATGCTCAAGCTCGTGTAAGACCGTCGCTGAGTTTTCCGTCAGTTACCACTTCTTGTTAAATCTGATGTAGACCTAAAAGAGTATGAAATGTTTGACGTTTGACAGACCTAATAGCCACGAAGCGTATTCCTCTAACAAATCAACCACATATCGACATTATTGAGCTTATAAAATTCTCCATTTTCTATTGGTATAGTTGTGTTTCTCGACTGGATTCAGTGCTCAGTGTTAAAAGGACCAGTTTATAGTATTGCCTCTGTGCATATTTGTTTTCTTTCTCAGATGTCTTGTCAGCACATAAATGACGCGGGATGGGGGGTCCACTCAACAGAGGAGAGAAGACCTCAGTGTTGTTCAGGGGATCTGTAATCACTTTATTTAACTGTAATACATGTACCAGAAGGTTCTTTCCTGGAGTTTTTTTTAAATTCTGACTGTTACAGTGTTTGAATATTTATGAATGCATTATCTCTGTGCATCTGCTAGACGAATAAAGTTGTGGTTCTGTTGTGGGATTCTTCACTGTGTAGCCTGTAGGTTTGCCAAGCAGAGGTGAATGGACCCTGTGTGCAGGAACGTGCGGTGGTATCATTTGTATGACATAATGCACCCTGGTCTGTGTGTGCGTGTGTGTGTGTAGAATTGTCTCTTTATGGATCCATGTTGCTCTAAACCTTATGCCCCCCCGTCTTGCTTCTGCCCCAGCAGATCGTGCGTGTGAGTGACACCAATCAGGATGGCCAGCTGGACTTTGAGGAGTTCACGCAATACCTGCGGGCGCATGAGAAGGAGCTGCTGTTCATGTTTCGCAGCCTGGACCGCAACGATGATGGTCAGCTGCAGGGGGGTCCATGCGTGCCGGTAGCGATGGCTCTGTTGGGGGGGGGGGGGGACACCTTGTACAGTGGCTCCCCCTAAAATGCACTTAATGAATCTGACTTGGACACTGACAGGCCGCTGAGGCTGAAATGCAGCGCAAACATTTTAAGATGTTCTCTGTCTGATAGTATCTTCATCCATCCATCCATCCATCCATCCATTCATCTACTAACTGCTTATCCTGGTCAGGATCACGCGGCATCTGGACCGGGTGCCAGTTTTTTTCAGTATTTTGAATTTGGGTTGGGCAACACAGCGGTCTAGTGGTTAGCACTGTTACCTTACACCTCTGGGACCAGGGTTTGAGTCTCTGCCAAAGCTCTATGTGTGTGGAGTTTCCTCCACTGTTGTTGTGGGGTTTCCTCCAGGTACCCGGTTTCCCCCTACAGGCTAAAAAAATGCTGAGGCTAATTGGAATTACCAAACTGCTCATAGGTGTGTATGTGTCTGCCCTGTGATGGGTTGGCTCCCTGCCCTGTGCCCTTAGCTTCTAGGATAGTCTCTGGACCTGCCGCAACCCTGAATAGGATAAGCGGTTACAGCAGGGGTCTCCAACTCCAGTCCTGGAGAGCTACCGTCCAGTAGGTTTTCTATCCTACCTGACTTCTGACGAGCCACACCTGTTCTCAGGTGAAAACCAGGAACAAGTGTGGCTCATCAGAAGCCAAGTGGGACAGAAAACCTACTGGATAATAACTCTCCAGGACTGGAGTTGGAGACCCCTGGGTTACAGCAACTGGGTGGATGGCTGAATGTGGACACTGGGTTGGTCTCTGCCGTTGGTAATAAGCCCTCCTTCACTTTAGCCACCGTCCCACACAGTGCAAGACTGAATGCTGCTCTGGACACCCTGCGTGAAGAGGAAGAGCTACAATGCTGTCTTGTGGGGACAAACCCTTACTGTACTCAGCTTCTATGTTTGGACCTAACACATGTACTAACAAAGAAATACGTAATGATTGGCCACAGAATTACATATTTTAATGAAAACTGTAGTTAGTGTTAGGGTTACCTTGCTTAATTGGAGGTGCACTTGTACTGTGTTGCAGGTCAGATAGACGTTGGGGAGATCCAGCAGTCCCTGCATAACCTGGGGGTGGACATCTCCATGGAGCAGGCCTCCAGGATCCTGCAGAGGTCAGTGTGCGGGGCAGCGAGACTAGGACAGGCTTTTCTGTGACCTCACTGTTACCAGATGGTGTGACATTAGACACAATACATTCAGAATTCCCAAGACCTTGTCATGTTGTGTGTCTGTTGGGAATTGACGACACAATACCCAATACGACTTACAGACACAGGGAACTTCATTGCTAGCTTATCGCCACAACGCATAGAAACGAAAGAGACCATGAGGAGTTGAACCAAAGACAGAAAAGTATTTTAAGGACTAACAAAGACTTGAATTAAACACGAGGAAACGCAGATTATGAATGGGGTTATGATGGGAAACATTTACCTTTAAACAGAGAAATGGAGAAAAGGCAGGAATATATATACCCAAGTAATGAGACCTAAACAAGGGACCAGTGAGTCAATATGAACCTAGGGAAACACAGTGAGTAGAACTGGATGACTAGCGACACCCTCTGGCCAAACAGGGAACTTTAGAAAAACAACTGACAGAACAGGGCAAGGCCGATCCTGACAGACCTTCACATGATCTTCCTATGTTTGCTTTACCTTGGTAGTATTGACAATGACGGCACAATGGCCATCAACTGGAACAAGTGGCGAGATCACTTTCTGCTGAACCCTCTCCACAGCATGGAGGCTGTTGCTCACTTTTGGAAGCACTCTCTGGTTAGTTTGCATCCAGACCCTGCACTTGGTGTCAGCAGAAATGCACTTGGACATGCGTCTGAGGTGGTGTGTGTTGAGTTAGGATGTTGCACCCATGATTAGAAGGTCACTGCTGGTTTCACTGTTGGGTCCTTGAGCAGGGACCTTAACTCAAGTTGCTCCAGGAACTGGCTGATCCTGCTCTCTGGATTGTACGTTGCTTTGGATGAAAGTGTATGCAAAACATATGAATATAAATGTCATTCAGAACTGAAAATGAGTGTGGAGCATGCGGGAGGGTCTGAGGAGCATGAAAAGCTCACAGGAGATCAGCCCGTCTGAGCAGATTTACGCAGAACCAGGCTGAAGACCTCTTCGGATCGTGGCTGAATAAGACCCCTGCTTCCTTTGTCCATCTCTTGCGTGTCTCAGATGTTGGACATCGGAGAGCATCTGACCGTGCCGGACGACTTCTCGGAGCAGGAGAAGAGGTTGGGGGTTGTGTGGAGGCAGCTGGCAGCAGGGGCAATGGCGGGGGCGGTGTCTCGCACTGGCACTGCCCCTCTGGACCGGCTCAAAGTCTTCCTTCAGGTGAGGAACCTGAGAGTCGCTGGAGCAGTGGTGCCCACACGCAGAACACATTCCCTCAAGAGGACTGTAAACCACCATCACGTACATTTCACAATCTGCTAAACTCTCCATTTGTCTTTGAATGCTGACAGACACCTTTAAGTAGTACCACAAAGTACCATGTGAGGGCAGAACCATGGTCAGTTCTACCAGAATAGTGAAAGCTACTTAACTTGGTTAATGGAGAAAGCTACTTAACCTGGCTAATGGAGTACTTGCATACCTGGACAGATGCCACGATGTGAAACATCTCTATGGGTGTGGCCATTTGCTAACTCGTACAGTACTGTGAAAAAGTCGTATCAGTCAAATAAAATGATGTTCAAATGATCTTCATTTTGGTATAAAACTATGACCGGAGTGTGTTAGCTTAGCCGTTTCATAGCCTCTGCTAAAGTTACTCCAGCATCTGAAACAACCGCCCAATGCACCGATATACTTTTGGACTCGACACCTAGGTGCATGGCTCCAGCCCACGTAGGATGGGCCTCTGGAATGACCTGCTGGGGATGGTCCGCGAGGGCGGGGTACGCTCCCTCTGGCGGGGCAACGGCATCAACGTGCTCAAGATTGCCCCAGAATCTGCCATCAAGTTCATGGCATATGAGCAGGTTGGTCCTCTGTCTGCCGCCCCCCTCCCCCTACTTTACTGCGCTCCCCACTTTACTGCCCTCCATTGATAGGCTAAGTCTCACTCTTTGATTTCAGGTTTTTAAGCCCCCCCCCCCCGTGATTTACTCATTAGCTCCGCCCCCTTTCTGTCCCCCTTCAGATCAAGTGGCTGATGAAAGGTGGTAAGGATGGCGGCTCTCTGCGGGTTCACGAGCGATTCGTCGCAGGCTCGCTGGCGGGGGCCACCGCACAGACCATCATCTATCCCATGGAGGTCAGGATTAACCCCACAAGTCCTCGCATCTACACCCCCACACCACCCCGCATGCTTTGAGTGTGGACATGCCTGTGTCACCATTTGAGTGGAGTACATGTGCAGTAGCACCGATGTCAGTGACAGACATTTTGACACGAATCACTGCTACGCCTAAAACAGCGTCCCCCCCGTGCAGTTTTCTGATTTTGACACAGAAAGAACAAAAGGAAAAATGCCCAAGCGGGCCACTGAGAGACACAAGCATCTGGGTCGCCTGGCAGAGACGCCTTCTTGAGGGGAGCAGAGCATCTCCCAGCGTTCCCCGGGGCCTCTGTGCTGTCTGCTGATTGGCTCTGGGCAGCGTGTTGCTAAATGAGGTCGCCAGCCCACGGCTGTGGCATCTCGCTGATGAAGCTCATATGATGCGCTGCGTCCCGACGGATGAAAGAGCTCCGCCTTCCGGACCGTGTGGAGGAAGCGCGAAACCCAGTGTGAGCTTAATTAGCTCAGCTTGGTGGATCAGGACCGCTGTCAGTGCGGGATTTTTAGCTGCACCTTAATGTGTCATCATGCACATGGGGCTGGTTTAGTGTTAAGCAGCCTCAACGCGTTTGGTTCGTGTGGATTTTTTCCACATCTATTAAATACACAGAGCTCACAGAAAGACCTGGGACACTTGCTAAATTCAGTAAAAATGTTGCAGATTTATTGGTCTTATAACAAAAATCATTATTTCATTTGTTTACTATATATATATATATTACTATACTATATATCACATTAGAAACAACCAAAAATTTCAAGTAGCAATAAACTGAAAGCCAGATTATAGCTCTTTCAGAGCTGTTCTGAGTTTAAAAGTTAATTGACAAGCAGCCTCATTGGGTGCTTTATAATTAGTAACACCTTTGCAATAACATAAAACACCAAACATTTGCGTTTAGTATCCATTTGGGAGCCTATGACCACAGTTGCAATTAATAGCAAAATGGCAAGAACAGAAAATAATCAGAATCAGAAAAATTATGCCACTTATTAAAAAGAACATGTCTGTGAAGGAGAAATTTACAAATATGTTGTCAATGGATTTGACATTGCTGCCAAGGTCTGGTTCTGACGGTACTCAGACAGTACTCAGACAGTACTCTGATAGTACTCAGACAGTCTCATGTGCTGTCACCCCTGCGAACCCTGCCCAGGTGTTGAAGACCCGGCTCACCTTGCGGAAGACGGGGCAGTACTCAGGGATGGTTGACTGCGGCAAACAGATTCTCCGCAGGGAGGGGGTGCGCGCTTTCTACCGAGGCTATGTGCCGAACACGCTGGGCATCATTCCCTACGCGGGCATCGACCTGGCTGTCTACGAGGTGGGTCTCTTCACATGTATCTCAGAGGTTCCCACCCTGATTCTGGAGATCTGTAATAATGTGAGTTTTATCTGATCTCTTTAATGCCTTTTTCCAGCAGTGATGGAACTACTATCTGAATAGATAACTGGGTGGTATTTACCTATAGTTGAGCTTTTTATATTTATCACCTGGTATCTTAACAGACTGAGATTAACCATTGGATTTAATTTGTCTTCCTCTGTCTCTCCTACTCATCTCTTTCTCCCTCGATCGTTGACCCACTGTCTCTCTCTCCATCTTCCCTTTCACTCTCTCTCCCTGTCTCTCTCTCCCTCTCTGTCTTCCCCGTCTTTCTCTTCCCCTCTCCCTATCTCTCACCATCCATCTTACTTTCTCCCCATATCAGACGCTAAAAAATGCCTGGCTGCAGACCTACTGCGTGGGTACTGCCGACCCGGGGGTCCTGGTGCTGCTAGGCTGTGGCACCGTGTCTAGCACCTGTGGCCAGTTGGCCAGTTACCCGCTGGCGCTGATCCGGACCCGCATGCAGGCCCAGGGTGAGGGCAGGCTGCTTCTCTCTCTTTACATTTTATCAGCCAGGCTGATTAGTCCCTCTCAGTTGGTCACGTGAGCAGAGCAGAGGTTCGGAAGTGCGTCAGAATGCACAAAGACAGTATGTCTTTTTATCACATGATCCGTGGCATTAAAATTGTCCTGATATGTCCATACTGACATTTTAAGGGGTGATGACCCCTATCCAGAAATATAGCCACCAAAACAGTGCCAACCCTTGGTGGCACACAAGCATTATACACATTGATTGTTTCTCTGCCCAGTTCCAGCTTGATCTTCTCTACCTCTTGTTTCCTCCTTAGCGGTTATGGAGGGCAAACCACAGCTGACCATGCTGGGTCAGTTCAAGCACATCGTGTCTAGCGAGGGGGTGTCTGGACTGTACCGGGGCATCGCCCCCAACTTTCTGAAGGTCATCCCCGCAGTCAGCATCTCCTACGTGGTGTACGAGCATATGAAGAAGGTGCTGGGGGTGGGCTCTTAGATAAGCAGGCGATCGTAATCCCCCCCCCCCCCACCCCGAACAGCTACTTCCTAAAGTGAGGATTGCTGGCTTGGGACTACTGGGGTGTTTATCAATACCAGGAAAGCAAAAAACCTTCTTGTGTTCTTAGCAACTTAGCCTCCCAAGAACTCAAAAAACATGTTGACACAATGAATCATGGGATTATTCTCTTTGGCCAAGACACAACCGATTCATCCTTGACATTTGGGGCAGTGCAAGAAAGGAATTTTTGCCGCCCTCCATACTTCTGTTGTTGAGTATTGGAACTGGTCTTTGGCAATGGAAGATGACATCAAACAGGTACGCGTGAACACAAGTATGGTCAGTTGGGCATATTGATAAACACCCTTGGTCTCCTTTAAGGATCTGCTGCTTCTAGATTATACCAGGGGCACCGTTTAGCCTTTGATCCCGGACAGTGCAGTGAGGCTTCCCCGCCTCTCCCCGCACTGTGCTGCCCCATTTGACTCAAATCACGTTTTGTTTTTTTGTTTGTTTCACACTATCTGTGATAAAGAGGAATGGAAACCAGGTTTAGAACAAATTCATGCAAAAAAGAGAAACAAAGAAATATTACTCATTTACAGTTTCTCATTCGAGTTTCACTACATAAGTTAATAAATATGTGAATGTTATATATTTAAATATATTTGTTTCATATGTTCATGTTATGTATGTATTGTACTTACACAAAATGTATTATTTATTGAGGCTCTTTTATATAGAGAAGAGATATTTTAGACCTATTTTGAAATGTCTGATCTAGCTGTTCCTATTTGACTGTGGATGAATAGTTTTTCATCACAGTAATTTCTGGCAAATTCTTGCAATTTGCCCTGAGTAATTTTTACAGGGCTCCATTTGACTTTTTTTTTTTAAAACATGGTAATCTTTCTAAACTTCGGAATTGTTGTGTAGTCTGGGACTGTCCTTTTGGAAATGAGAACCTGCATATTTTTGATCAGCACGAAAACCAGTGGTGACAGGTTTTGGATGTTAACACTGTGCCTTCGAGAGGATGGAATGAAAGGCCCATAATTGCAGTGCGTGTGCTTGTAGGCGCCTGCTCCGTCAAAGTGTTTTTTGAAGGAGACACCACTACTGACTCACTCGTGTTCCACCACTATGTGTTCGTTTGCCTTTGTGTGCTGCTTTGAACTTTGCACTATGCTTGAAAACGGGCTTGCTGTGTATGACTTACTGATTGTCAGACCAAGAAAGGGGTCTGTGCACCTGACTGTCCTCTTGAATCTGACACCCTGGGGACTGTGAAGCACTGGCCTATTTATCTGTGATGACAGGCCTATTTATCTGTGATGACAGGCCTATTTATCTGTGACATATCTACTGCATGATCTTGCACGTTGACAAACATGCCGCTTGCTCATTTATGGCAAGGAGTAAACAAGCAACCTACACCAAATTAAATGATGTCTCGCAAAGAATTAAGCACTACAAGTGTACTTTAAATGAACTTTTACAAACATGATGTAACGTTAATGAATGAGCTGATTGGTTCATTCAGTCAGTAGACGCCGGCATCATTGCGAAGTGAAGAAGCTCTCGACCTGGAATCCAGGGGGCAGTAGTGAGTACCGGAAATTCCTTAAAAACCATTTGCAAAGTCAGAATAGAGGGAGAATGTTAAACAAGTTCAAATAGCAGAATAATTAGATTAATTACCATAAAAGCTTAATTATTTAAAAAAAAAAATCAGACTTCATTCCACTTGCATTGGAGGTGGGGGCCACTGTTATGTATCAGTCCCAGTCGTACATGGCTGGTTTTGAATGTTGACTGTCATATTAAAACTTTAACAGCTTGACAGACAGGCCCGAGCGCTGGATGTTTTCCGGTCAGGCGTTAAAGCTGCATTTTGCATTTTTTAACAGCCAAGATGGGAAGAGAGGAATTGCGAGAAAGCATGAGCTGCAGAAGTACAGGTGACCGAAAGGGAAAGAAATCTCTGCAGCAGAAATGCAGCATTTCAGTAACTCTGATCCAGTCATGAAAGGCTGCAAAATGGCTGCCTAGAAGCATTTCAACTTATATTGCATTTTATACGCATTAATACCATTATAACAAGTATCTGCATTACAAGTTAAGATTGCATCTGTTTGCATTTTAAACTGGAATGTGTATTTTTGTATCACTATCAAGTGGGACTTTGAGATTGTATGCATGGAAGTGAATGGAAGACAATCTCGGTCTTCTGTGTGATTTGTGTCTATTCCCGCTATTGAAATTGCATGCTGTTGCTGCAGAAAACAGTGTGTCTTTTTAATGTCTATTTTAAAACTGAGTGTTTTTAAAGCATCCATTTTCAGAGTTTAGAACACTAGGTTTGTACATATGTAAAATTAGTCCTTTTAAATTTAGTTACACTGTTATCTAAAAAAGAGATGTCATTTAGCTGCCCAAACATTTCCTACTTTTTTAAATTCACTTTTCCCTGCACTTTTTCTAATGGCGCGTTCACCGTGCGATAAGAGGCTCTTGCTATGTGGGAAATGGGACAGTGCAGTTCAGACAAACGATCATGTTCTTATTGATTTTAAGCTTTTACCAGGTGCTCTAGTGCTTAGGGAGCTGGACAAGAAAGTTCATATTAATTGCAGAATTATTTCCAGAAGAAACAAAGTGAAAGTTTTACTTTGGAAAAGCTGAACAAATAAAGCATTTAAAACAAATGTCCTTCTTTATGTGTGTGACCATATATTTCCGGCAGTGTTCATGGAATCAGAATTAAAGATCCATCCACCTTCAACACCTACTTCTCTAATACAGGGTTATGGAGAGAAGGGAGAAAACACACACACACACACAGATCTGTACTCATATCTTGGTGGGGACCGTGCATTAATTTCTATGGGCCAGCCCTAACCTTAAGTAACCAAACAAAATACAAATATAGTTTTAGTTTTTTGATTGCAGTCAGATTTGTATAAAATCATTCTATATTCATTTTATAAAAATTTAAACAGTTTCTGATACATTTTCTTGATTTGTTATAAAAAGTTGTCAAATTTTGTAAAGTGACCTTGAGCTCTGGAAAGCTGCTATATAAATGAAACATCATCATCATCATTATTATCACTATTTGGATTATGAACTGGACGGCATGGTGGTGCAGTGGTTAGCACTGTATGGTGGTGCAGTGGTTAGCACTGTCGCCTCACACCTCTGGGACCCGG
>JAODJX010000048.1:10312073-10329179 GCA_026776945.1 Isichthys henryi | reverse complement strand
CTCCTTTCTGTCCGCTAGCCCCCGGTAGCCGCGTCCAGGTGTACTCCTTTCTGTCCGCTAGCCCCCGGTAGCCGCGTCCAGGTGTACTCCTTTCTGTCCGCTAGCCCCCGGTAGCCGCGTTCAGGTGTACTCCTTCCTGTCCGCTAGCCCCCGGTAGCCGTGTCTAGGTCAGTCGTTCTCAAACTCGGTCCTCGGGCCCCACTGCTCTGCTTGTTTTCCAGCTATCCCTGCCCTACACACTGCTGATTGACTGACCTGATCCAGGTAATCAGAACCTGAAAGACAGCCAGGACTTGTGTGTGGGGCAGGGATAGTTGGAAAACAATCAGAGCAATGGGTCCAGTGGACCGAGTTTGAGAACCACTGGTCTAGGTGTACTGCTCCCTGTGTGCTTGCCCACAATAGCTGAGTGTAGATGTACTCCGTCCTGTGCGCTAGCACTCAGTTGCTGTGTCTAGGTGTACTCCTCCCTGTGTGCCAGTAGCTGTGTCTAGGTGTAGTCCACAGACCGTTAACCCCCTGCTTGGACCTGTATGCTGCCAGTGGTGAACTGATCGATGTCTTTCTTTCTCCGGCAGCGATTGGAGCCCAGCTGGCTGCCTTAGCACAGCAGAGGTAAACATGGAAGAGAGCATGGGACAGTTGTTTGGATGGGGGATGGGTGGAGTATTTTCTGGACTGATTACAAAGTTCTGTTGAGTTAGCCTACTAATGGGTGTCTTTTTGTTTTTTTTGCAAAGTCCAGATAGGTGTGATTAAAATGAGTAAGTTGGGGTTTTACAGAGGAACCGCTGGCTGTGTTCTCTGGGAGGGGAGGGGGGCAGGATCGGAGGTTATTGGTGCGTTATGCTGAGTTAGGGAGGCTCCTGATTGATACTTTGTGTTGCTCGTGGTTTTAATTTGATTTAAACATTTTTTTTTAGTTGAACTTTGTGGTCACGGGCCTCTCTTGTGCTCATGTGACAAGCCCATAACCCAGCACATGCCGCTTTTACATGTACGTTTACTTGATATACTAGGGGGTGGTGTGTGTGGGTTAGCGCTCAGTGCCCAGGATCCGAAGGTTGTTGGTTCCATTCCTGCGGTTGGTAGAGCCAGCCTGCATTCTCAGTCTGCCGCTTTGAATCAAAATGTCTGTTAAATACCTCTAAATATCTGACTTCTTGTTTTTGGCAAAGACCGGCGACGACCACAGAGGAGTACAGTGTCCCTGATGGCATGGTTGGGCTCAGTGAGTATGCAGTCTGCCAGTTTACAGTCTCCCTCCACCCCATACCTGCATGGGAAAGTGACAGTCAAGGTTCTGCAGCACTGAGCTGGTGAAAGGTGTACATGTCTCCACTATAATATGATAGATGTGTTCATGTACAGGTCTCTGCTATAACCTGATTAATGTTCTCTTACACATCTCTGCTATAATATGATAGCTGTGTTCTCATAAAACCGCTTGTTATGTAAAATTGTGCTTTAACAATATAGGGCTTATGGACCACTCAACTTAAACAGCTTTGCCGAATTTAATAATTTCAAAGCACTTCTTTTATGTTCGACACCTTAAATGTGACTGATACACTCCTTACCCACTTCTCATCACCCTCTTATTTGGGAAATTTTGTTATACTGTAAATGTACAGTGACAAAGGTGTTCTTTTCACTGTTGGCAGTAGAGCAGACTTAATGAAAATTAGGAGACATTGGTTAGGAAGTACTAATAGAGCTTCAGGTGTGTCGAGGTGTGTTATGCCCTGCTCAATGCATAAACATGTCAAGGATGAAATTTCCTTTAACCCAGTGTCAGATTTGCATCATACACCTCTTGACACACCTCTACCATATGAGCCTGCTAGGAAACTCATGTCGATCATTTGAGAAATGCCTGTTACCTGAACTTCATCTGCTTTAGTGGGGTTCAATACCTAATCACTGGACTGTTAATTATGGACTCTAGCATAGCAGTTTGCATTAAGGTCAGATTTTGTATTTTCTCGTGCGTCAACCCCTCACGAACAGGAAAATATCATGTGGGATTTTAGTTGGAGGATAAGGCTGTTGATTAAATTCTACAACTTATTCAGGTGCATGAGGGATAAAGGCTCAGAACTGTAAACGTTCTGCTTGACTGAAACGCTATCTCGGATATTTTAGCTCCTCTGAGTTTAGGAATAGTTCAGGCTGCTGTTTGGTAGAGCGCTCTGGTTTGAGGGTTTTACTGCTTATGTGTAATTTTTCATTTTCTGATTTTCTCAGTTATTGGCAGAGGAGGTGAACAAATCAACAAGATTCAGCACGACTCTGGCTGTAAGGTTCAGATCGCCCCAGGTGAGTGTGGTGAATGGATGCAGACTGTGCGGGGGGTGCCGAGGATTTCTGGCCCTCCAAAGTGTGCGTTTTAATGCCAGTGGCTAAGCAGACATCCACAGGGTGCCCTGACCTCAGATGTCCTCCTCCTGGCAGATAGTGGAGGGCTTCCAGAAAGGAGTGTTTCCCTCACCGGGTCTCCAGAATCCATACAGTGAGTATCTGCCTGCCTGCCTGCCAGGAACGAGCATGCTCTGTGTGTGTGTGTGTGTGTGTGTGTGCATGTGCTTGTGTGTGAGATGGCTGACCACTCCATCTGCGTCTCCCCAGGAAGGCAAAGATGTTCCTGGATGAGATCGTGTCCCGAGGGAGGGGCACGCCCCCGTCCTCATTCCATGAGTCCACCAATGGGCAGAGTGGCTCTGTGCAGGAGATGATGATTCCTGCTGGCAAGGCTGGTCTCATCATTGGCAAGGGGGGGGAGACCATCAAGCAGCTGCAGGTATTCGACACCCGCACTCCTTCCATTCGGATGCCATTAATTGGCCCAGAACGTCAGTAAACATAGGATGGTATGAGCTATACTCCCAGCCCCTGGGCCCAGCAGAAGTGAAAGGTTGCACTGCTAAAGGTTTGGGTCGGTTAATCCTGAGCTTCGGGCCAGTTAATGTTGTGTAGTGTAGACATTCTTTGCATAAGTTGAACGCTGAAAGATTAGTTTCATTCTCTGTTCATTCATTAATATTTTCAGTTGAATATATGGTCTGGGCAGCGGTGTTTACTTTTACTTTTGAGTGTGAAAACACAGGTTCAAAATTGGTTCTAGTCTTAAATGAGAAAAGTACAAAGCAGAATGGTGTGTGATGTGTGCAACTCATTGATAAATGGTGATTCTTGCTTCTGTCCACTAGGTGTCGGTAAAGGGGATGAAATGCCTACCAGGGACTGATATTGTGTGGGCACTTTTCCACTGCACCAGGTACCGTACTTTTGGCACTTCGAGAAAGTACCAAAAGTACTGTACTTCAAGGTGTGGGTATTCCACTGCTGTAAAAACTGGCACTGGCGCCGAATGACATCACAATGCGAGACGGAGTATTTTTTTACTGAATTTGAAAAGTGGCTGTAGCACATCCAGCATTGCATGTTATGCATTACATCACTAGTATGTGTGCAATATACATAACTAGTAAGCTAGATTAACTTTAGTTTTGCCATTTTAATTATTCTTTTAATAGATTATCTAATATTAGAATTTACTTATTGTCATTGTTGGCACAGTGCACAACAATGAAATGTGTCCTCTGCATTTAACCCATATGCGACATAGCAGGGGGCAGCTAATTCAGCGCCCGGGGATCAGTGCTTGGGGGCGGTACCTTGCTCAGGGTGCCTCAGTGGTGCCTTCTGGTCGGGGATTCGAACCTGCATGAGCGCTGCATGTGTTCTCCAAGACGATCATAATCATTTTCATCCTTGCTGTTTAAATCACTCCTAAACGGGTTTGAGAAATTTATGAACTCATTTTTTGCTTTATAAATACACCAATACAAAAATACAATGTGTAAAATCACATTATATTTACAACAAAATCACATTGCTATATTTACAACAAAATCATGATGCTATATGCATGCTGTCGTAGTATACTAAACGAAATATTTAAATTTCTTTTCATGCTATCCTGATGTTTTCGTTGTGTGTGTTCATCTGACCAGATCACAATTGAGTATATTTTTTACGTCGTCATTGTTTGCAACTATTTTCAAGCCAGCGTCTCAGTGTTTGATGCAGGCTATTTGCATAACCAACCGGCGAAGTACTGAAAGTACCTAAGAAATGCCCCAGCTGGTTTGGCACTTTTGGTACTGGTGCTAAACCAGAAATCAATGGAAAAACGAAAGTACCAAAAGTACTGTACTTGGTGCGGTGGAAAAGCTCCTATATATGCTGATTGGTGCTGGTAACAAAGCAGCCACCTTATTTGTACTAAGAATGCTAAACAGCCCTTGAGAGAGAGATATGATGGAGCCATGCCTCATTTGTGCTTTCAGGAACGTGCGGGAGTGAAGATGATCCTGATACAGGATGGTTCCCAGAACCCAAATATGGACAAACCCTTGCGCATCATCGGAGAACCGTACAAAGTGCAGGTGCTTCTTCCCCTGACAGCAGCCCTATCTGTGTGCTCAGTGATGTGGCAGTGTGGAGAACGGCTACTAACACAAACCCTGACCCCTCTGTGGGGTCTGTGGGAACAGCTGCTGAAGTGATGTGATATCTATCTGGCCAAGGTTTTAGCGCTAGCGGGCTGTTGGGGTACAGGACCCAGCGGAGTGCTCTCAGTTCCCTTCTCCACACTGCCCTGAGCCCCTTCTTCCTTCCACAGCAAGCACGGGAGCTGGTGCAGGAGATCCTGCGGGAGAGGGACCACCCGGGATTCGGAGACAGGAACGAGTATGGCTCCCGCATGGGGGGAGGCGGCGGCGGCGGCGGCGGCATGGATGTGAGTTTCCTTCTCGCGGATCCCTCCAGATCATGGTGCTTCTCTCGTAGCGGGAGGCGTGGTTGCCAAGAGACTTGGGGTGCATCACTGCGTAACCCGATGCGCTCATGTCTTTATCAAAAGACCAAGCCTCCGGGGGTCAGTGAGCCGGCGTCTGCTCTCTGGTCATGCAGGTGCCCGTCCCCCGCCACTCTGTTGGTGTCGTCATCGGCCGCAACGGCGAGATGATCAAGAAAATCCAGAATGATGCCGGAGTCAGGATACAGTTCAAGCCGGGTGAGGTGAATGGCCGTCGGTCTGCTGAAGGCCCTGGCCTGCCCTGCGGATGCCATCGCGGGCTTCACGCGTAGCTTTAATCCCTGCTGCTGCTGATCGTGTGTCATCGCCCTACAGATGACGGCGTAGGGCCAGACAAGGTGGCACACATAATGGGTCCCCCGGATCGCTGCGAGCACGCCGCCCGCATCATCGCAGACCTGCTGCAGAGTATCCGTGCACGTGAAGAAGGACAGGGGGTGAGCTGTGCCTGGAGGGCGGGCCTTGTGCCTGGAGGGCGGGCCTCGTGCCTGGAGGGCGGGCCTCGTGCCTGGAGTCCCACCGGCTTTTGTGAAGGCTCATGCTGACTCCAGGATCACTGATTGGTTGTAAGACTATGGTATCAGGCCAGACCTTTTTAAACCAGTGGGTTGGGAACTGTGGAATACCATTGAAAAGGCCGTTGGTTTATAGGGTGTTTCTAACTTTTGCTACTAGGGATATTTTTTTAACCATCTGTGAATAATAATGCTTTTTATGGAATGAAATGCTGAGAAATATTAGGCTTATGTAGGTGAGGTTTGTCTTTGCTGCCGTCTCCTAGGGGCCCCCAGGACCCCCAGGCATGCCACCAGGGAACAGGGGACGGGGCCGAGGCCAGGGTGGCTGGGGCCCTCCCACTGGCGAGGTCACCTTCTCCATCCCTAGCCACAAGTGCGGCCTGGTCATCGGCCGCGGGGGCGAGAACGTCAAGGCCATCAACCAGCAGACAGGGGCCTTCGTGGAGATTTCACGCCAGCTGCCCCCCAACGGCGACCCCAACTACAAGCTGTTCGTCATTCGGGGCTCTCCCCAGCAGATCGACCATGCCAAGCAGCTGATTGAGGATAAGATAGAGGTACTGCTGACGGCCGCGGCCTTTACCCTGCTTGGTGGAACCCTGTCTCCTTCAGTGTAATGTCCTGTGTAAATGTTGCCATGGGTACTTGGGAACTTTTGTTAGGACTGTTATGCCATGTCTGTGTGTTGAGCTGACTGTGATTTTTCTGGTTCCTGGTTCAGGGTCCGCTTTGTCCTTTGGGTCCGGGTCCAGGAGGTCCCGGCCCAGCTGGGCACATGGGGCCTTATAACCCCAATCCGTACAACCCTGGGCCGCCAGGCGCCCCTGGTCCCCAGTAAGTGCGCCGGCCTGCTTCATCGGTGCCTCTCTACATCTCGCTCTGATCTGAGTTCACACCTTCCTAGAGCATTCAGGCTGACCTGGATGCTAATGTTTGCCTCCTTGTTGTGATGGGGGTCTGAGCTCAGGTCTTGGCAGATATGAAGGTGCACAGATCTCATCATCTGCTTGTGATGATGCATATGTGTGTACAGAAATGAACATGTCAATGTCTACGTTGACAGAGGCTCATGGGGCCCTTTTCCTTGCAGTGGGGGGCCCCCAGCTCCACATCAGTACCCCCCTCAGGGCTGGGGAAACACCTACCAGCAGTGGCAGCCCCCCGGACCTCACGACCCCAGTAGGTGGCGCTTTTTCTGGCCGCTGTGTCGCTGCTTCGATTCGCGTTCTTTTGTGGGTCTCATAGCCTCTGCTCCCATCCCCCCGCCCTTCCAGGCAAGGCGGCTGCAGCAGACCCCAACGCAGCCTGGGCCGCCTACTACGCCCAGTACTACCAGCAGCCCAGTGGGCCTGTGCCCAGCCAGCCCCCCTCTGCGCCCGCGGGGGCACCGGTGCCCAGCGAGCAGCCCCAGGCTGCTCAGGCCCCTGGTGGGCAGCCAGACTACACCAAGGCCTGGGAGGATTACTACAAGAAGATGGGTGAGTGTCTTGCATTGGCCCCCCTGCACCTCCACCCCTCTGTGCACCTAACCGAATCTAACAGTCTCTCTGGTTCTGCCAAGCCCAAGCCGGCGGCACTGCAGCACCCCCGGCCACTGGAGGCGCCCAGCCTGACTACAGCGCCGCCTGGGCAGAGTACTACAGGCAACAGGCCGCTTACTACGGACAGCCGGGGGCCGCCACTCCAGGGCAAGCGGCCACCCCACAGCCTGGACAGCAGGTAGAGTGAGGCCCGGCCGGGCAGCCTGCAGGATCCATGGTGTGTGTAGGCGCCGGACTTGTGGTCTCTGCAGGACACCTCTCAGTGACGGTCACGGCGGTCACTGGTTAGCCTCAACCGCTAACCACGTTGTTGCTTTAGGGTTAAAATAGAAAATGTCCCTGGTCATGACGTGTCATTATGATATTTCCTTCTTAAAAGATTGCATCAGACTTTCACTACATAAATTGTACACTCATACAGTACCAGTCGATAGTCTGGACACGCCATGCAGCCTACAATGGAGAGTGATGGTGTCGCATCACATGACCTGGTCGTGTGACCTGAATCCAGTTGAAATAGTTTTAGAGGAGTTTGACCAGAGAGTGAAGGAAATGCAGCGAATGAGCGCTTAGCATATGTGGGACCTCCTTCAGGACGAATGAAAAAGCATCTCGGGAGCCCACCTCATGAAGCTGGCGTCGAGGAGCCTGTCCTTGGGGCAATTAAAACGGCAACCTTGCGAGTCTCAACCCACAGAGAGACCCCCCAAACAATGTTTTTTTTTTTTTTTTTTTGGCCAGTGTATTATTCATATGTGTTCTTTTAACGTTTTGATGTCTGTATTGTAAAATGTCGAGAATAAACCTTTCTGTGGGTAGGGGTGTCCAGACTTTTGACAGTTGCCGTATTTATCCTTTCACAATAGTCTTTGCGCTTTGTCTTGTTTTTATATCTGTGAACTTTATGCAACTGCATGCAAATTAATCTGTCCCTTGTATCAGGTGACTTTTCTAATTGGCCTGTAGGGGGCGTTATGTGAAAGGCTCAGTTCGGAAGCTGCGGCGTGAATGTGATGCTCGTTTTGCGACTAACGGCCTTGTTTTGCAGGCGCAGTGAAGAGGCGCGGATCTGAATTGGAGGTAGGAGATAACCACCAACGGCATTCTGCAACCAGCCAGCAATCTGGACACTTCGTTTTTATGCCTCTTTTTATGTTTTTGAGCGAAGCTGTGCTGCCCCACCTTCCAGCAGGTGTCGGCCCTCATCTTTTTCTCCTTCCACCTTTCAAAACACTTTTTAAGCAAAATGTGAAAAGGACAAAAATTAAGATTTTCAGGTGAAAAAAATCTCCACGACACGTTGGCAAGCACCGTGTGCCCCTCTCCCGATGATGTCAGTCAGGACCTAGAGGATGCATCTGATTTACCCCCCCCCCCATTCTGGCAGGATGTCCATGCGGCGTAAACGGTGTGATTTCTCCATAGACAGTCTGTAAAAGTACTTCTGCTAGTCTTACTACTGCATTTACTGAAACTCAGATCTGATGACCCCAGAGGATGTGACTTTGCTTTTACGGCTTTTTATTTTGATCGGTCCCCTTTTCACGATGGAACATTCCCAATACTGGAGAAGGTATTTTTCCATTTTTCATTAGATTTTTTTTTTTTTTTGTGAGGTGTGTGTGTGTGTGTGTGTGGGGTCAGTCGCAGTACACAGGGAGAGACTGTCTGTTTTGTCTGTCTGCATATGGTGGTATGTATGTATGGTTGCTGTTGTTGCTGCTTTAATTACTGTTTTCTTCCAGGGACAAGCTTCCTCCCCTCCCCCTCTGTCTTCCTCTTCCTCCTCAGAGATGTCACGTTATCTATTGTATGCTTGGTTTTTACTTTTTACTGCTTGTTTTTAAAAACTTCACAATAAAAAGATGATATCTAGATATCCCACTCTCCATGGCCGTTTGTCCCTGCTGTGTCGCTTGGCGGAGCTCCTATGCTGCTCTCGGTACACAAGGTGGCACTGAGGAGGGTGACGGACAAGGGACAGATGTGCCAAGCACGGGCCTCTCAGGTTCGGAAACATGGTGAGCTCTGGCAGCTTAGGGACTGAACCACCCCATGCTACAAAAAAAATTGCTTTTAGAAAAACTGAGTAAATGTGTCGTCATCGTCGTCCCCCCCCACCCCGACACTATATTTTTGTAAACGAATTCCTGTCAACCCAGCCACAGTCTTGTCACATTTCGTATTCAGCACTTTCCAGAATACATGTTGACTTCCTGTGTGATTTCCGGGCTTAGGGCAGAAGTGCGTATTGAGCCGTTCAGCCTGATAAATGTCTTTTTGATCGTCTTGTGTGTCCTCACGTTCTGCTGGACTTGCATGGTCGTCCAGGCAGATCCTCCTGAGCTGTGGCCTGGGGGGGTTGGTGGCAGAAATCTTAGTTACTTGTTCCTCTTTCTTTTAAACATATGCTGAACTTTAAAAAATAACTTCAGAAGTCACTTCAGGTAAACAAAACCTTTGGATTTTCACTTCAGGTTCTTTAATATGTGCCGCTCTTGTACAAATGTAATTTAAGCACTTGCATACAACTGAGTGCGCATTTAAAATAGCAAGCCTTTAAACTGGATGTTTGGAGAGTGAGTGCAAAGATTCCAGGGGATTCATGTCCCTGATTTTTGGGATGCTGCATTCAGTCAGACAGTCAGTGTGGTTTTGTGCTTTTGTTAAAAGAGGGTGCAAAAACTTGATTGCTTAAGTTCTTGATTTGTATTCTGTACCTGTGGGTTTCTAGCGGTTGATGCATTTTATGCAGCGAAAAGGAAAACGTCTGTTTTTGTATTGTAGTGCAAGCAGAGTGTGAGTGCAGTTTCCTCTTCCTCAGAGCAGTAAGAAACATAAGCTGAGGCCGGGGACTTCAGACTCACTGCAGCCTGCTCACAGCCACTGGCGTAGTGCTGGCCCGGGGACCTCAGACTTACTCGTATGTGTTGTTACCCACATGTTCATGCATGCAAAGATTATATTCTATATACACACTGCATGTTGTCTATCATACTACAGAACCCTGAACTAGTTTGTGAGACATTAAGCTCACAATCTTCATCATAAGGGTCCATAACTGAAATGTTACTTTTGTCTGTGAAAGAAGGTGTTTATGCAGCTCGACCAACAAAATGGAACTTTTGTGAAGAACGTGCTGGTTGCTCAACCCTTGTCTCAGGCCCCGCACATGGGGGAGGGAGTGGTCCTGCAAAAAAACAAAAATGAGCTGTGTCTTTCAGCTGCTGGCAGCGGGAGACCCATAAGGTTTGTGGAGGGAGCGTATCCTACCAGGTGTGCCCATATTGGAGCAAACCGGCTCCCAATCAGCATGAATGATCTGTGGCCTGTGACACAACCTTAAATTACAGCAGTAAATTACCCGGAGGAAAGGAAATGAACTTTCATGCCATTCTGGCAATATGCATCATTAAAAATGCTTTATTTATGCCATTTAAAATGAAAAACATATGCGCTGCATTCGGGTACTTCCAAAGGCACAAGCATTCTGTGTCAGTCATAAAATGTTTGCACGTTTGTTTTTTTTTCCTTATTACGAAGTATAATACAATTATGAAAAGATATACAAAATGCCATATTCCACTAATCTGTGTTTCTTTTTTTTTTACGAATAAAAATGGTAGTACTGGAATCTCAAGATCAACATGGTATGTTTAAGGATCTATGATTTCCAAGCATTAGTGTGAAGTGATATTTGAAAAGGTGCCATTCTGTGGAGCACTGGGAGTACCTGTGTTTATATCTGAAAACTAAGTGATAGTCACTGGCGCAGTGCTGGTCTTGGGACCTCAGACTCACTGCAGCCTGCTCACAGCCACTGGCACAGTGCCGGCCCCGGGACCTCAGACTCACTGCAGCCTGCTCAGAGCCAGTGGCGTAGCGCCAGCCCGGGGACCTCAGACTTACTGCCTCATAAGGCAAGAAGGAAACGAAATCCCCATCAGGGCAGCTTACAGTTGGTCTGTGCATGAGAAACTCTTAGTTTTAGATTGTGAAAGGAACACTGAAATGCACTGGGGGGGGCAGTGCTGAATGCTTGGAAATTCCTGATTTCATGAAATCAAAGCAGTGCAGTCAACTTCTCCTCCCAGTCTGATTGCAGATGCTTAAAGTGGCAAGTGAAACCATGGCACTAATACAGCAGACAGTGATTGTCTGCGCCGGGAGAGGTTACTGTTGCAGTAATCAGACCAAGAACACACTGGCGGAATTCAGTGAGGACATTAAGGGAAAACTAATTTAAGCTGAATATTCTGTGTAACAACTCTAGTTGATGTTATAATTAAACATTTTCTATTGTACTGATTGCACAGGGTCAGTAATTCACGGATGACTGACGCGGTTTTAAATCGTTACATGATGTATCTCCTCTTCCATGATTGAGTGATGACTTCATCACAGAAACCACTATAACAAAACCAAAGGCACACAGGAACACCTACAGGCCCAATACCACAAATACCATGATCCTTAAGTGCAAACACAGCAGACCATACTACACCGATGCAACACCACCCACCCAACAGCACAAGCACCTCCGGGAAGGTGGGGGGAGACAGTGCCAGGGATGCTCTAGGACCCCGAGGACCAGTGACTGACGGGTACTGTCGTCTCCAGCCAGCTGCCCATCAGGTTTGGTGGGAGTGCAGGACAGCCATAATGCAGCCCATTTAGTGAATGTGTCTGCCCACTAAATTAATGCTCTACCCGGTTCTATTCGGTACGGCCCAGTGAGGCCTGGTAAGGCTGGATCACATGCGATAACAGCCACGCTCTGGCACATGCTCAGTTGTCTGTGGTGCTGAACAGCACCCCCTGGAGGTCTGTCCTGGCCAGCTTAGCGGGGGGCTCCATCGTCTCCACATCCAAGCCCACGGGGTCCACGGCAGCAAGTGACAGCTCCTGGCCCTCCTCCTCGCTCTCCTCCTCTTCCTCCTCTTCCTCTTCTAAGAAAAGTAAAAGGATCAGTGAGCCCCACAGCACAGGTCTAAGCCATGTGCAGGCAGGCTGCAGTCCCTCACCTTTGTCAGGATCCAGCGTGTTCAGGCTCCTGCCCAGACTGGCGAACTGAGGAATAAACGATCGTGTGAGTGTCATAGTCACCGCCGTGGCGTCGGATGCTCTAAGGCGGCATGTGGAGTACCTCCCCCATGACGGCAATGGGCGTCTCGCCCTTGGCCTGGGCCACCCGCTGTTCTATCAGGTAGTACATGTACTCATCATACAGCAGCCGGATCAGGTGGAAGGAGCCGAAGCTGGCGGCGCTGCGCAGGGTCAGGTCACGGATCACCATGGAGCTGCAGGGACCGGTTAGCATTAGCGGGCCGCTAACGCATATTTACAAAGCTCAGGAGCGCTTCATTAGCCTTACCTGTAGAAGGACCACTTCAGGAGGAAGAGCTTAGCGGCTTTGGGAAAGGCGGCGGTAGCCTGGTAGGGCTTTAGGACCTGGGAGACCACCCCGTCCAGCCAGGCGGCCCACTGCTCCAGCGAGTTCTGCTGCTGCAGTGTGACTTTGAAGTCCTGCTCCAGTCGCTGGACCACCCGGTCCTCGCAGCGACACACCCACGAGGCCTGCTCCTGGAGGCAAGGCGGAGACACGGGCTGGGTGTGGCCACTCAGAGGTACAGGTGACCTGTCAGTGACATGGGCCAGCCCCAAGGGCCACTGGGACGCACCTGCACGTTGGTGAAGTCCACGCGGTTGAGGTCGCTGAGCATCTGGTTGATCTGCGTGGTATTCTGGAGGACTGCACGAGCCGCCTGTGCCAGGTGATTGAGGGACGTGTACCTACGCAGTGTCTGTGCAAACGCGCTGGCCGCCGTCACCTGGCAGGGAGGGAGGGAGGGGGCAGACGAGTACTATGAGGATGCCAGCTTTGACTCGGGCCAGTGTGGCCGTAACAGAGCAATTGTGCGGCGGGGCAAGGCGCTGCACTTCGGCTACCTTGATGCGGACCATCTCCTCGGGGATGCTGATCATGGCGTTGGTCAGCCAGCTCTCCAGACTCTTGGCAAAATTGCGAATGGCTTGTGTTAAGGCGCCTGTGAGGGGGAGGGTCGTCCTCTCGTTATCTCAACATAGCCCAAGCACTTTGACAGCTAAATCATGTGCTAGGGTTCGGCATGCATCAGATTAGCACGTTAGTATTCATTAGCATCACTGTTAGTGTTAGGTGCAGCAGCAGGCGGGGGGGTCTCTCACTGGGGATGGGCCGCAGCACATCAGGGATGAGCACTTCCACCAGGCCTTGATAGAGGGCGTTGTCGCACTGCCGGCTCCAGCGCAGTACCGGCTCATACTTGCACAGCAGCACCAGGCATGACTTGGGCAGTCGCTTCTCAGACTCGTCGTGGCTGCGGAGGCAACAATTGAGGAGGTGATGCCCAACAGAAAAGCTACCACTAGGAGGCGCCATGGCTGTAAGCTGAGGAGGGGGCAGCCTTACACTGACAGTGAGCCTGTGCTGGCCGCCTGTGTCTCGCTGAATCTCCAGAAGGTCTTCCACAGGGTCTCCACCAGAGTGAACTGCAGGTTGATCATCACATCCAGAATGGCCTGGCACATGGGACAGACAGAGCACAGCCCTAAGGACACAGGGAGGGCAAATGGGGACAGTAGTGTGACTCAGACAACACGCACCTCACAGTGCTCCCGGTACAGCAGCTGGAAGCTCTTGATGTGCTCCAACTCTATGCCCTCCGGCAGAGGTCTGCCCTGCAAGTCAATCTCGGGGAACTCGGACAGGGTGCGGGAGGCGTCTGGGTACATGGGGGGGGGGTGGAGGAGCGTATCAGGAGCATAGCAGGAGCTTAGCAGGAGCACAGCAGAAGCTAAGTGAGATCACAGCGGGAACGTAGCAGGAGCGAAGCAAGAGCGTAGCAGAAGACTTTCAATCATGCAATCAAAATCTTTGGGTCAAATTCAAGGAGCAAAGTGTGAGTGCAGTTTCCTCTTCCTCAGAGCAGTAAGAAACATAAGCGGGCTCACCCAGGAACTGCTGGTACTGCTGCACTTGGGAGCTGATGTCAGACAGCCCCGCTGACTGCTGCTGGCCCGCCCCGAGGGCCATCCCATTCGTCATGCCCTCCACCTTCTGGACCGGCTTTATCCTGAGGAACGACAGTGTCAGAGGCATGATGGGGGGGTTGCAGGGGTGGAGTGAAGGACGCACAGCTACCTCTGCTTCTGTGAGAAGGGCTGCTGCCTCATGGCCAGGTGCTGCTGGTCCTCCATCAGCCGTTGCAGGGAGGAGCTGGCCTTGATCCGCAGCCCGTAGTAGTGGTACTTCGAATTGCCCCTGAAAATGATGTTTATAATTGAGCCACAATCCAAGGAGCACAATCTCCAACTGACGGAGGAATGTGGCTGGAACCCCATGGGAACCTGGGGAAGCTCGACCAAATCGCCACTCATCCCACGTGAGCATTGACTCCTGACAGAGATCAGCAGAGTAACGGATGGGCTGCGCAGCGATTGACAGTGCGGGAAGAACCGACCCCGTCGCTCTTGGTAGCCTTCACTTGCTATCGGCAGCTATTGCGGCGCTGTGCCTGTCTCTTGCATCAGCTGCCGCTCAGCGTGTTACATCAGCAGGGCCCCCTTGAGAGCTGCCGACGACTTTGGACCAAGGACTAACTGCGCACATTGTCCTGAAGACACACGCAGGTCCATTTGTCCTCCAACAGAGTGTCCAGGATGGCTGGGAGCCAGGATCTTATCCCAGGTGGTATGGGGTGCAACACTGGGGACACTGGGATACGTATAAATAAAAGCGGGGTCTCACATACTTCTGAGACTTAAAGGTCGCTGTAAAAATAGACGGGACCATTTTCACTGAATTTAAAGGGCCTGCTTCCTGGAAGCCCCCACGATGACAGCAGGGCAGTGACGTGTGTTGCATGCCATCCGCTGTGTTGTGTATGCTGCATAGTAGTTACCGTGTGCCCAGCCGCCGCGTGCGCAGCCCCATGAAGACGGAGCGGATGAGTTTCCCAAAGGAGGCAGCATTCACTGGCTCCAGCTTCTGCTCCTGGCAGTGCAGCAGGTAGTGGCAGTAGAGGGTGGAGCGCGGCAGGCTCACACCCTCCGCCGTTTCGTAATTTTCCAGGAGCCACTGCACCTGCGACGTGGTTCGGGGGGGTTGGGAGTGGACATCGGCAGAGACGTCAGGCAGGCCGGCCGCTGCCAGGCGTCTGTGTGGCGTGCCGGGGCACACAAGGTAGGTATGCAACCCAAGCCACCTTGAGCGGATGTGCATCGCTGACACATCACCCTCAAATGGCATCAGCATCACCCAGCTACCAATTCCTTCCAAGCACTGCTGTTATTTTTACATGTGCACAGAAATTGCAGGCTCAGATCTCACATGCATTTTTAAAACTAAACTTTAAGAGCTTCATGACAAGCGAGAAACATGCTGGATCACAATACACAGTCAACACTGGCTTCGGTCATTATGTGGTTCCCCATCATGCACTGGGCTTAGGACAGCCCGTTTACTTAAAACGGGTCTGCCTTTCCAGACAACACATTAAATGGCGGTGCCCCCTACAGGGCTGGATAGATGAGGCTCCTGCATACCTTTTTGTCTGCCGACGGCACGCTATTGGCCTCTCCCTCTGTCAGTATACTCACAGTGGCCGGCGATGCCCGCGCGTTGTGTGAGTAGTTCTGGTTACTGCTGCTGCTGCTGCTGTTGTTGCTGTTGCTGCTGCTTCCGCTTCCCAGCACATACCCACTCTGGATGACATAGCTGCCCCCCGTGACGTTACCCTCACCCCCAGTACCACTTCCACCAGAGGCTCCGCCCGCCGCTACCGCTGGCGCCCCTCCTCCTGTGCCCGAGGGGGCAGTGGCCACAATCTGCCCAGGCCCAGAGACGAACATGGACACCGTGCCGGTGCCGGCTGACGCCGGTGCTGTCTGTGAGGTCACGGGGGTTGTGACCTGTGACCCCGAGGCGGGTGGGGCCTCGTAGTAGGGCGTGGTGACGGCTTGGCTGTACAGTGGGCTTTCGGAGTAGGGGTAGCTGCCAGAGCGTCTGCGGTAGGAGAACGAGGGAACGAAACACAGAGGGAGTGGAAAGAAAGGAGCAGAGAGAGGTGACATCAGAAGCTTGTATACTGACAGCTAATATGTCCATCCATTCATGATGTCACGAGTCAGTGTGAGCCTGCAGTGTCTAACCCAAACCCAAACCCATTCACAGTGCCCATGAGTCAGTGTGAGCGTGCAGTGTCTAACCCAAACCCAAACCTAAACCCATTCACAGTGCCCACGAGTCAGTGCGAGTCTGCAGTGTCTAACCCAAACCCATTCACAGTGCTACGAATCAGTGTGAGCCTGCAGTGTCTAACCCAAAGCCATTCACAGTGCCACGAGTCAGTGTGAGCCTGCAGTGTCTAACCCAAACCCAAACCCATTCACAGTGCCCACGAGTCAGTGTGAGCCTGCAGTGTCTAACCCAAACCCATTCACAGTGCTACGAATCAGTGTGAGCCTGCAGTGTCTAACCCAAACCCATTCACAGTACCCACGAGTCAGTGTGAGCCTGCAGTGTCTAACCCAAACCCATTCACAGTGCCCACGAGTCAGTGCGAGCCTGCAGTGTATAACCCATAACTCACATAGTGCTGGTGGAGTAGCTGGCATCTCCTTCTTCCACATACTGCACCTGACTGGTGTACACATGCTGCACTGGGACTTGCTGGAGTTGCTGCTTGTACCAAACAGAGACAGAGACTGTGACACAGAGATATCTGGAATGTAGGTATACACTTTCAGCAAATCACAGAGTAGCACTTTGGCTATGTACAATGACACCTCAAAGGACACACATAAGGGCGCACACACACACACACACACACACACAGGAACAGACACAGAAACACAAACACAAGGCCAACGCACAGGCGTATGCATGTGTGTGAATGTCAGCGTTCACGTGTCTGTATATATGTGCGTGTGTATAGTTGTGTCCGTATGTGTGAATGTCAGTGTCAGCGTGTCTGTAAGTGTGAATGTCAGTGTTAGCATGTGACCCACAGTCCCTCACCTCCTGTGTCAGATGCACAGGCTGCAGATTAGTGACAGTCAGCTGGGTGGTCTGTCCAGTCTTGCCTGCCTGCGATCCCACCTGCTGCACGACTGACCTCTTGGG
>JAODJX010000048.1:10301434-10311656 GCA_026776945.1 Isichthys henryi | reverse complement strand
CCCCGTGTTCTGCCGTGCTATGCGTGGGGGGGTCCACCCCGCTTTGTTTTGGTGTTTTTCCCGTGCGCTTTCCGCGGGGGGGGTGTTTGGGGGGTTGAGGTCAATGTGTCAGGAGTCACATCAGCAGTTACATGAAGATGCTGCTTTTTCGTGGAAACCTTCCCCAGCAGTTTGCTTCAAAGTCACTGTCTCTATGGTAACAGGAGCTTTGTCGAGGGTTTTGTTGTGGTTTCACAGCCTCAATCAAATCTTCCACCGAAGCTGTACATCAAAGTCAGGAAGTTACACTCATCTTTTCAGTTTCCATGAGCAACAAAGTCATACAAATACTTCTAACATAAGTGAACTGATTGAATTTGGCTGTGAAGGTTTCAGTGAGAAACTGACTGATTTTATGTTCTACTGGCTTTGGCTTTGGTAAGTTCAGAGAATTAACGGAAGATAAATTCATTCTTCTGAGTTGGGACACACAAATGATTAATTTTGCTTTAAATTTAAACTTAAATTTAAATTATCTTCTTTCAATATTTGTCTGAAGAATAGCCTGGCTTAATCGTTTTCATTCTATATGAATTGCCTTTCATGGTCAAAAAAAGCCGCATTAATATTTTATCTCATCACTCAGAAATGCTCCTCAACTTGTATTGTGAAGTTCTAAAGATCTGAGCACTGAATTCTTTCATTCTGAAAACAAGACCAAATCGCACAAAACAATGCAAACGAGCATCTTTGCATAATAAGCAGCAGACAGATTGAGCACTTAGGCGTCGAGATGAGCGGTACATTTAATCAGAACAAGCAAATGGACTTATTAAATGAATTTGTATAATATATGGCAGCTGCAATAAGATGACTGGCATCCCGCCAGTAAACATGCAGCCCACTCACTGTTTGGTTGTGCCTGATTTGAGGAACAGAAAGGGAGGGGTGGTGATCACACGAAAGTGGAGATTTCACACGACCTGCAGCCTGGCCAAAGCCGCGCATCGTACGCACGTGCCAGGGTCTGCTTGCATTTCCAGCGCCATACCTGTGACGGTCACCACGATGTACTGGGCTGCGGTCTGACCGCTGCTGGACTGTGCGGGGGAGCTCTGAATCTCAGCAGTGACGTACTGCGTCGGAGTGGTGGGGGCGGGAGTGGGGGCGGCCGCCACGCTCTTCGGCAGTGTAGGAGTGGCTGCTGGGGTGGGCGGCGTGGTCTGTCCGGCCGGTGGTGTGGTGGTCGGAGCAGCGGCGCCGGTCTGCAGGTCGGCCAGAAACTGAGCCGGTCCCGGGAGTGTAACGGCGGGAGCAGCCGAGGGCTGCCCGGGAGCTGCGCCTACAGCGCCACCCTGTGGTTGTGAGGCCTGCTGCAGCTCCCCCGCGTAGCCTGGAGTCGCCATCACGGTAACTAGGAAATAGGGAAAGCATTAGAATACATGCACATGTTCAAAATGAAATGTAAAAGTATCTGATTTTCACTGCGTGGACCATTACAAATACGTTCCAGAAAAACCACCTACTGTGGGTATTAGTAAAAGCCTTCCTATGTCAGAGGTGATGGCACAAATCCATTGCATTACTGCCCTTTCAACAGATTTAATTTTACAGGTTGTTGCAGAGGTGAGGGATGGATGGATGCATGCCCTAGAAGCAGGGGGGTGATGGGTCTGCACACAGAAGGAAGCGAACTTTTGGTGTCCTGTTACTTGAAAGATGATCAGTCTTCTGTGATGCGATCGCCGCGCGCAGTGGCGTGTTCCTACTTTCAGCAGAGGTCTTTCTAACCAATTTTCACCCCATCACGCATGCTACCAGTCTTTTTTTGCGTGTAAAACCACAAGTCCTGTATTGTACACATCCCAAACTTTATCACAAACCCTTTAATACCATTTTTTTTTTTTGCTGTGATATTTCGATGCTTGATCTTTTGGACATTTTTAAGTGTTATGATGGGAAAAAAGTCGCCAAAAGGCACTCAGCAACTCAAAAGGGACTTTGAACTAAAAAGTACCCAGTAACAAAGTCGAAAGGATATTCATTACTTAACCGATTACACTGTAATGAATTCAATGGCTGCAGTTAATTAGTGAAATATTCTTCTTTGTTTTTAATAAGCAGCCAACAAGTCCACGAGTAAATATTCACGAAACTTTCCGCGCTCTCCACACCATATCTGAACCGTAGTTCACTATAGTGGCCGCCGACGCTCCGACAGAAACCGCCGGCTGGGCCACCGAGGTCAGACACGCCCCTCCGGTCCCCTGCCACGGAAACACGCCTCGCACTCTCCTGTCAGTCGGTCTGATGAAGCCCCTTTGACCGCCATTAACCAAGGCTGGTCTCTCGCATGCACTACTTTATTTTCAGCTCTTTTCAAAATGTTTAAAAGACAACAATCACTTGGACAAGACGGGTCCGGGCAGCACCGTAACCAAGTACACAAGGCTGTGTCACACGCCACCGCATCGGAAAGCGGAGATCGGCGGCAGCCTGCGAGGTTCCCCTCTGGGGTGCACAATATGACTGACATGCTGCAGCTCTCAGAAACGCGGCTGCGACTCTCTTTTATTTGTGAAAGCCAGCCGTCACAACTAGAAGTACTGTGCATTCGTGTATCCAGCACCCGCCATTTTGTGCCACAATAACACCAATCGCCAGCATACTTAGACTTTGGCTTTTCTAAGCGTGCCGTCCCTTAACCCCTGAGCCCCGCAAAGGACCTCTCCGCCCAGTCAGCCTGGTCGCTAGCTGAGTAGTTCGTCTTTGGTTAACATGACATGAAAACAAAAAACGAAAAATAAAACAACAGCCTTTGCTATTTGTTTCATTAGAAACCTTAGACATCTAACAAGTAAAATAAGTTATTTCACCTCTAAATTCCTGTGAATTTTCACCCGGTATTTTGTATTTTATTATTTTTTTAAAAATCGTGCTGTTGTTGTTGATTCTCGTTGCTGGGTTCTTGTCGCCAGGACTACCGTGGCTATGGCGCTTCGTCCTCACCGGGGCAACTGTTGCTACCCACCCGCTCTTTGCGCCGCCTTCCCTTTCCCTCCGATTGGCTCGGCCGGAACAACACGTCGTAACTTGTCTTTCGTCGATAGGTTCGCTAGAGGTGTCAATTAAGAATCGTTCATCTCATTTGTAATCGCTGTCTGCCAGTCAGCAGTAGCTACTGCGCAACCAGAACACGCCTTTTCTCCCAATGGCAATTGGGTAATATAGCTGTCAGTTACACATTCTTACAGTCAATTTGTTACGAATATTTGGCATATTTTATTACGAAGAACAAATACTAAGCTACTAGGCAAACGTCGAAGACCACTGTGTACTTGTTAAGCCTTGTATTTCCTGAAAAAATACATTTAGGTAACTGGTTCAGAAATGTGCAGGCAGCCCTTATCCTCACATGTGTTCCATGCCTAAGATGGTTTTCAGTATTGTACTGTTTCATAAGTCACCCAGCAGTCGACGTATAGAAAACAATGAATGAGAGAAATTAGATTTGTATCACTGTCTTAATGGAAACAACTACCCAAAGGTTCCAGTGCATTGTTTTACATTTTTCAATTGATATCTGACCACAATTCAGTGTTGGCAGGTATTAAACATCATCGGTTAAATGAAAGACTACTCTGGTTCGAACATAACTCAATGCAAAATTTCTGATGTACGTGGCTTTTTAAACTGGTTAAATTACATTAACTCAATAAAGTCCGTGACCGCTTACAAAGGCTGTGATTCTGTGTACATTCAGAAATGAGAAAATGATGAAAACAATGATACAGCATTGTTGCGAGTAGATGTTGTGCATTTAACCTCTCCCCAGTGCCCCCACATACAATGTGAAATCAGTCCTCTGCCAAAATGCCACGCTATTTCAGTGGCATCAAGATATTAATTACAATTTCATTGTCATTTTGGAAATGAGAGACCTTTAAGACCAGGACTGAGAAGATAGGGTCATGGTGACGTTTCCTCCTAATACAATATGTGCTCCTGTAATCTGCCAGTGGAAATGTCACCTGCACTCGCCTGCACCCTGCATTGTGACAACTGCCCCGGATCCGATCTACACATCATGGCCTCTTTCTCAGAGAGGTGAGGCTGCAAGAGAAAGAGAGAGACTGAATGAGTCTTCATAGTGCACCTGGGTGAGAATGATTTCACATTTTCTTTACTCTGGAAGAGGAACGTTTGGTGACAGGGGAACTTTTACTCATGTAGATGGAACTGTGAGCTAATTATGAAAATATATTATTAATGCAAATAGGTAACATTACCTCTCTACCCACCTTGCAGAATTATATTTAATTACATTTCATTTACTTAGTGCACTCTTTTTCCAAATCGACATAATATTGAGAAGGCAGACAGTACCTGGACCCCCCTAGCTGGCCTGATGGGTATGTAGGTCAGCAAAATATATCGTGGCCTATAACACCCCCACCCCACAAGCCAGTTGACAAAATGTAAAACATACTCTGTGTATTGTAGTGGACCCCCCCCCAAGCCAGTGAAACATACTTTGCCCCATGCCGGTTGGCAACTGTGAGGGACCCCAAATTCCAGGCCCAATTTTTAATCCCAGTTTAGCCTTGTCTAGAGCAATTGGGGATTAAGGGCCTTGTTCAGGTCACTCTGCCACCTCCGGAATTTGAACCAGCAACCTTCTGATCTTGGCCTGACTTGCTGAGTCACCCATTGCTCAAACTTTTATTTATTTATAAAAGTAGGTAGAGAAACTCTCTTTATACCTCCCCCACCTCCCCTTTTGTAGGTTAGAGCAAGCTGGCTGTGAAGGACAGCCAGCCGTCACAGCAGCCAGAGAGCTGTGGGTTAAGGGTCTTGCTTAAGGATCGATGGATGTGCTGAGGTTAGCTTCAAACTGACACTCTCCTGATAACAGGTTCAGAGGCTTAGCCTGCTGAGCCACACATTGCCCCCGGTCTGGACACGCCAGCGAATCGTGTATCTTTGGCCCGTGGGTGAAAACATGCAAAACTATGCATAGAGAACGGAGCGGACTTCAAAGCAACAGTCCCACTCACTTAATCACCAGGCCGCACTGATAGCATTCAGTACGACAAACTACAAATGATTTTCACAGTTCTCATTTGTGGAATTACATCAAGAGGGAGTGTAGTTTTTGGTCAGAGAAATGTTTATATATTACATCGAAGTGGTGCACTTAATCTGACCTTTTTGATATCTCTGCCCATAGTACTGGGAAGTAATGGAAACAGAAAAAAATGTTGTTTTGGGATACAAATGTCTCTGCTGATCAGATTACAGCAAACCGTGACATCACTCCACATGTGGGCAGTGGCACCTAATTACAGCAGCCTCTGCCCTAATGTGGTCACTGTAAAGGTCCCTGTGCCTTTGTCTGAGTAAAGGTCTTCCTACCAGTGTGGCGATGAGTGTGTGTGGGTGACGTGCCGGCCCCACGGAGCCTGAGGGGCCCTCATAAATGTGGCCCCGGGCACCTAGGGAGCCACAGCACTCACCGAAGTGGGAGGGCAGAGAGGAGCAAAGCTGCTCAGTGATCTCCCACCGCTTGGTATCCATCCTCTCCTGCCGTGATGTGGAAATCCGCGGTGCTTGCTACCTGCCTCCTGGTGTCCCTGGTGCTACCGGCGGAGGGGAACCCAACGTTCGGCGTCAAGCTGTGCGGCCGCGAGTTCATCCGCGCCGTCATCTTCACCTGCGGCGGCTCACGCTGGAGGCGAGGCAGCGGTGCAGGTGAGACAGAATGCACCGCTTCTCTTCGTTCTTTACATCGCATTCATCGCATTTCAATTTAATGCGACAGACGTATTACATTTATTTATCAGATTATGTGTTTATAAACTTTTAACTAACCCATTCATAGAGATGGCTATTGAGGGGCTGTGCCTGATTGGAAGGTTGTTGGGTCGGACCCTTGAGCGAGGTCCTTAACCCCCTGAGAAATGCTGCATGGCCAGTTCTGTGCTCACACCCCAAGCTTTGTTCTCTTGGCTCTATGCGCATCAATGTCCAAAAAAGGACAGCGGGATCAGATGCAATATTCAGATAGCAAATAATAATAATGGTTTTATTGATCCCACTGGGAAAATTCTCATTTCACCTACCTCATCTTGCTCACCATGACAAACAAACACCCACATGCAAACTTGGCAGCAAAGGGCAACTGCCTGTAGCGGTTCCCATGGAGCCCACAGGCATGTGACTGTTCTGCTGAGATTGGGGCTCAAACCAGCAACCTTCTAATCACATGGCCACTGACCCACTCAGTAACATAACACCCTTTTCAACAGCACTGTCTGCCTTGAATTGCCTGTTATTGTTCCCCTCTTTTGAGATGGGTTGGCTCCCCATCTTGGGTTGTTCTTCGCCTTGTGCTCCGGACCCCTCCGCGACCCTAAATAGGACAAGTGATTGCAGAAAATGAAAGGATGGATGAATGGACATCCCCCTTTTTCCAGGTCACTTTCCGTCATAATGTGTGATGTTTCTGACCCACCGGCCTTCTTTCAGGAGACCTCACCCAAGACGTCTTCTCCCCTCACCATGACGAGGCCTCCGACAGCTTTCTCCCAGACTTTGGCCTCCAGTACCAACCGCTTGCTGAGGCTGAGCTGCCCGGCTGGGGGAGGGAGGAGACCGAGCAAATGCCTTTCAGCCGGCCTCCCCGCTCGGGCATCGCGGGGGAGGTGCTGGAGACGCTGCACACGTCCAGGAAGGGCCGCGAGGTGGTGGCGGGGCTCTCCAATGCCTGCTGTAAGTGGGGCTGCAACAAGAGCGAGATCAGCTCCCTGTGCTGAGGCTCCGCCCCCCACCCCTACTCCTTCAGGGGGGCCCACGCCCACTCTCTTTTTCACAAGAGGAGTGAAATCAGCAGCTTGTGTATATAGGCAGCCTGCATCCTGTTATCCTGCCCCTCTCTCGGGCCCTTCGACAGTGAAGCGAGCTGCTTCTCTCTCTCCTTCACTACTGTCCCCGAAACTCCTGCTCCTTCATGTCATTTTGTGATTTTTACAACGAGGCCATTGAAAGAATGCTGGGGGGGGGGGGGGGGGGAGCAGACGGGGCTACATTGCAAATTTTAATAAATATTGTCATGCGTTCGTTTGTGAACTGTTTTGTCTTCGTGTGCTCTGTTCAGTGATTTAGCTGACTGGCATATCGTCCAGAAAGCAGGTCAGGGCCCCGAGAATGAAAAATTTAAACAGCATACAAACTGAACACTCTGAGCAAGTTAAAGACAATTAACAAAGCAATACCATTTACAATTAATAAGAAGTTACTTTAATAATCAAATGAAGATATTGTTGGTCATACATAGTTTATCTATCCTGGTTTGGGGTTGTGTTTTGGGGGGGTGGGGGGGAACTATCCCCGAGGGTGGGATGCCAGTCCACAGGGGACATGCAGGCACCCACACACACACACACACACACACACACACACACACACACACACACACACACACAGGTTTGTAATTATATCCATTCATTTCTATGAGGAAATCTCTAATCCCAACATAACGACCTTAACCCCTACCCAGCCCTAACCTTAACCATAAATAACCAAACAAAATACACGACTTTTGGCAATTTGATTTTTCTGATTGCATTCACAGACTAAAAAAAATTATTTTCCTTTGTGGGGACCAAGTAAATGGTCCCCACAAGGATAAAATAACAGGGTTTTGTATCATATTTTGAGGAACACTGAATATATTCATGACCACACACACATACACACACAGAATCATACCTGTGGGGAAACTGCGTCCTCACACCTGTAGCACTGGCAGTTTGGATCGTGTCTGCACGGGGTGCGTTTGTGTGTGTGTGTGTGTGTGCACGCACGTGTGTGTTCTGCATCTCCCTGGGTTGCGTGGGTTTCCTTTGGCTACTCTGATTGCCTCGTGCAATGGATGAGTAAATGCGGAAGTGAGCTCGTGTCAGTGTGTATCTTCTGTGTATCGGTATCCGCGTGCGTGTCCCCTGCCATGATCTGGTCTGACACCAGTTTTCTGTGTTCTGTGCCCTTTGATCCAAAATCACCCTGTGCTGATTCTGTACTGAATACACAGTTGGGGAATGGCTGGAATGCCCGTAAAGTACACCAGTGTTCAGACACAAATTTAATGACGCTTCAACAACCGACTACAGTTTCTACGTCTTAAACTTTCTGTAGTTATTTTTCGATGACCAGTAAAAAAAACAACTGTGGAACCATCTTATGCAAGTTCGCCAGTAGGTGGGGAAGCCCCCGTGGAAAGAGCAGCCCGCTATCGCACTGCAGAGTAGGAAGAGGAGGGCTTCATAAAAATGCATGTAGCAAAGATAGCGGACGCAGAGCTGCCGTGAACTTCATTCTGGAGTAAAGTAAGTTGAACAACTTTTTTTGTGTAAACAAGATAGAATTCTTTTATAGCATTAATACCATTTTAATATAGACATTCAACGGGATCCGCTTTTTCTTTTCAATTTTCATCATATGAGCTTTGAACGAGTAGTATATATATCCGAATAAAGAGCGACTGACACTGCCCCTTATAAAGCTCACAAAGTAGCTTTGCGAGGGACAAAGGCTCCAGCAGCTGGAAGATGTATGGAAGGTGAATCTGCAGGCAGGTTCTTCAGTGGCCGAGCGGAGGTGCCTGGGCGCGGGTCGGGGTGCCGCCAAGCTGCGCTGCTTTTGGAGCGGGTGAGTGCACCCTGCATCTCCAATCTGAAGCCCATTGAGAAGTTCTGCTGTTTCGAAATAAAATAACGCATTTTCATCACTATTGTAATGAATGGCATGAATGGTTTTGTTAAAACCACCTACTAAGTCGTAGCTTTCCATTCATTTTCTTCCTTTTACCATAGATTTAAAATATACTAATTCAGCTTCTTCTTTTTTTTTTTTATTTCGTGCCCTTCACCGGCTTCGCGATTATTCTCAATCAACAAAATCAGGAACTGGCACATGAAAGTGTTATTGCCTATTGACTTTTCGTTGCAATTAATTGGCTTTTTCAGTTCTTATTTACAATATACTATATACTTGTCCAAAAATTGCTCAAGGAACTGAAACATCGCCTCGTCTTCGTTACACATATAACCCTTCGCACTATTGTGTTGCGTTGACTGTTTATCTAGCGGCATCTGTTTAATGAAATTTTGCTGTAATTCAAAGGATTCGATTTATATGCGAATATTTATACATGGAGTATTATAAATAATCTCAAAATGATCAGACTGTAGAAGTGTCAACTAGAGTTCTCTTGGACAGGAAGGTTGGCTTGGGCTATTTAAACATCGCTGAAGAAACGATTGCTGTAGAATAGCAATTTTTAAATTCATATGTGAATATATGGAATTGCAGGTTAGAAAATGAGTAGCATGAATCTTTTTGTTTTATTTTATTTATTTAGTAATTATTTCTTTCTTTTCTGTTCAGTTGTCCAAATGTCCTGATAAATGGCATGGCTTACAGTCGTCTTACTTCTGCCTTTGGTGTGTCATGCTCTGAAAGGTGAGTGTAGTTTACTCATGCACTCTCAAAAAAAAAAATAAGGTAAAAATTTGTACCTTTGCTTGTCAGTGGGGCTGTACCAGTTGTACCCTTGGCTGGGTAAGAGTACATTTCTGTACCTTAAAGGGTACAATTACAAGGATACAGCGCCAGTGACAGGCAAAGGTACACATTTTTACCCATTTTTCTGAGAGTGTGGTTAAATTCATATTTGTACTTTACCCAGAAGCTTTGCCATATGTACTCGGTTCAGTCGTGCATTTTCTGGCAGGTTGATGACTGCACATCCTCAGACATAATGACCGTGTGAGCTGGTAGTGGGACCCACATGCTTGGGTGAAATGTACTGTTGCAACAAAGCTGTGCAAAAGCTTGATCATACGTCTGTTTACCTGCGTGTCGGTACGAGGATCAAAGACTTCTATTCTCAATGTGCAAATGTGTTTACGTTAGTGCAAAAAGACTGGCTATCAGTGTCATTCCATGACCCAGAGATGAGTAAAAGTTACCTCAACTAGGAAATTCTAATTTATATTAACTACTCTACTCTCTAGTTTGTACCTTTGAGGGTACAATTACTTTTCATTGGGGCTGTAACTCTCGAGGGACTGCCAATTGTACCCTAGCTGTAGGTAAATGTACCTTTTACATTACAGAAATGGACTCTGAGGAACATTTTTGTACCATTGGGGGTAAGTTATTGTTGTTGGTACCTTGGGGG
>JAODJX010000048.1:10285859-10301334 GCA_026776945.1 Isichthys henryi | reverse complement strand
GCCCCCCGCCGCAAGCGGCCCCTGCCTCCCCGGGGGCCGGCCCCCCGCCCGCCCGCGCCCCCCCCAAACCAGCGCTGTACCCTTTTGTCTGTGTGCTGGGAAAGGCTCCTCGTGGGAAGACTGTACTGTCATTCACAAGTGAGGATTGAAGTTGTAAATGGGCATGTATGTGTCTAGTATATATTAAAGTAAACTGAAAATCTGGTCTGGTTTTTGGTATCGTGTAATTCAGTTAAGTATAAGTTACTCTTTCGGGTTTTGTAGCTATTGTCATCGCATGGCTTTTCTTTTTCTTCGTAGCAAATAAATCATGCTCAGAAACAGGAACGGTTACTTGCCCCATTTTCATTGTCACTCATCATTGTGTGAAGACAATTTCCTCTCACTTTCGCGAATTACCATGATCTTCTTTCCACCTCCTCTGAGTTGCATATCTCCCATTTGCTCGGTAGTGAGCATGACGGCAGCACAGGTCCTCACTCAACGCCCCCCCCCCCTTTTGGTTCTCCATCTCAGCTCCCGTTACTGCCGGCCAAGCCCCCACTCTCTCTAAGCCCAAGTGCTACATCCCCCATGGTGATGACGTTGACATCCACTGTTTCTGGGAGCCTGTGGTCAGGTCACTGTCTCCTGCAAAGTACTTCATTCACTGGCTGCAAGATGACATAGAGTGAGTCCCGACACCCTCAAGGATGTGAATGTGACAGAGATGGCGGAGGGTGAATTTCTGTGTTCACATGCACATATCCCCCACCCATTTGTCACCAGGAATGAAGGGAAGAGAGACGCAGATGACAGGGGGGGAATCATCCCCCGCGCCAGCTTCCGGAGTCATCAAGTCATGCGTGTGTGGGTCACTTCCGGGGGCGTCTCCGTGGCAGAGGAGGTCTGCTTCAACACAGCTGAAATCGGTGAGTGCTCCTCGGTCCTGTCCGCTCCCTCCCGCGGATGTCGGACTGACAGCGCTTCTCCTGCTCTCCTCCTCACACCCTCAATCTCTTCCCTTTCTCCATCCTTTCTTTCTTCTGCCCCAGAACAGCCTCGTGCCCCTGAGGTGTTAAACCACACACTGAATCCTCTGGAAATCATCTGGAAGGTTCTGTGCAGTAAAATGGACTCGTTACTCTGTGAGGTTCAGTACCGCACTCAGGGCGAGGAGGGCTGGATTAAGGTGAGACGCATTCCCCTCTCACCCCCAAGGGCCTCGAGACCCTTTGTCAATCTGTGACACCAGTTGCTGCCTTTAGTTATTAGTTGCGTGATTGAATTTTGAATGCTTCTGCCCAGTAGACAATGTGAATTTGCTAAGGAGCCTCTGCTGTGATTTTGTGCTTGACCTTTATGGAAGGTGCCGCATCCTGAGGAGATAAATTTCACTTTCGATTCGCTTTCTTCTCTGTTTTCCTTGTCCAGGGCGATGAAGATGCTCAGGACACATTTCTGCTTGAAGACGTGCAGCCGTTCAGCGTGTATGAGTTCAGAGTCAGATGTACATGCTCAGATGCAGTCGGGGCACCATCAAGTGGCTGGAGCAACAGCTACATGGTGCAGATCGCTGAAGCAGGTTGGTTCACTCAGGGCAAATGCAGATCAAAAGCCCTCTTGGGGCCACAAGCCTTTGGAGAACCATTCTGTCTGTCTCTCTTACCGCATCAGTGCCTGTCGGAGTTCTTGATATGTGGATCCATTGTGGGGAGTCCAGTGACCACGCAGACTGCAACCTAGTATGGAAGGTATCTCAACAGAACCAGCAAAGTGTAAATCCTCTGTGTGAGACATAATGATCTCGCTGATTAGTTATTTTTCGCTCACTTCTTCTCAAACACCCCGAGGCCCCCGTACCTCTCTCAGTCTTGGCTCATTTCTTGCCCCAGGAACTGCCACGCCATCTTGCTCGGGGAGAAGTCACAGGATACGGATTAACAGTGGAGAATGAGACCAGGGGCATTTCTGCAGCAGAACTCAAGCCGACGGAGGGGATTCTGGGTACTGTAATAGAAACCCGAAGCAGATGCTGCTTTTACACGTTACCGCTTTCTGTGCACAACGTAACAGCAGTGCACCTTACTGCCATCAACTCGAAGGGAGCAACAGAACCCGCATATCTGGCCCTCCCTTCCCCTGGTAAGGCGCCAGGTGAGTTGCCTCTCTAGGGGTCTTCAAGTGTAGCTATTATAGGCATTACAGATGGATTAACACTTAATGCAATGACGTTTGCACCGTCGGTCTGTTCTCTTAGATCCACTGTACAATTTGCTTGCCTCCATGGAGGAACCTGGGAGAAAACTCAAGGTGTCCTGGAATTTGTCCTCGGAGGTAGTAGATGAATATGTGCTGCAGCTTGATGAAGTCTGCCCCCCCCAGAGGTTTGACTGGATAAAAGTGAATCAGTCGGGAGGCACAGTGTTGGAAGGTTCGTGGGAGACCCAGTTGTCCTGAAGTTCTGCTCGGGTTCATTTTCTTCTCTTAGCTACACAGCCTATGGGTTGCTTACTCTAGCATAACCCTCATGTCTCTGGCTCAACCTGCAGGTGACTTTAGGAATTACACCCCATACAATCTGTCCCTGTTTGGCATCTCCTCAAACCGTAGACGTTTCTTGGCAATGACCACAGTGTACACCGTCCAGGGTGGTAAGTGGTACGACTGTGTCAACATTAAAATTCCTCTACATATCAGGCTTCCTTGATCTAATTTATTATCACAAAAATAATGGCCGTTTCTCTCCGCTATTCTAATTTTTCCTTCTTTGTTGTCCTGTTTTTTCAAATTTATTCTTTAGTTCCTCCAAAAGTGAAAAGATTCCAGGTGTCCAGATTATCCTCCTCAGAGGTGACTTTGACTTGGCAGAAGGTCCCGGTCTTCGAAAGTAGGGGAGTCATCTTGAAATACATACTGGGATTCACCAATAAGGCAGCAGGTACTGCTGGATGCACAGCACTTCTGCGTAAGCTGGCGGTCCAGCTAGGCCGTCCCTGCCTCACTCTGGCAACTGACCACATTGTATCTGCATATTCTGTCCAGACGTCTGTTGCTAACCTCACCTACGTACTGACTGGGACCTATTTCAGGTTTAACAAACTACTTGTTAAACCTGAAAGGCTCTTGTACTTGACAAAATAGTTCAGTTCTTCTTGTACTTTGATTGGTTTCTTTCCTTGATTGACCGACTAATTCAGCTGTTTCACACATTCACATTAGTGACACGTGCATGATTACAGACTGACCAATCAGCACGCAGCAAGAACTCGGTGCTTAAGTGAAATCCATGTCCTTTTAATTGAAATTATAGTTTACAAACCCTATTCTGGCTCAGTGTCCCCCCCTGACATGGATTCAGTGGTAACCCTAGTACTGACGCTCACACATCCCCATTGTCCATGCTAGCATCCCTATTCCCCTTTCGCTGCCTCCAGAATACACGGTTCACCGCGACCTGGACAGCTACAGCATCTCAGGCCTGCAGCAGGGCCGCAGCCACATGGCCTGGATCTGTGCGGAAACGAAAGCTGGCAGGGGAGCCCTGAGCACCATCAACTTCTTCATCCCAGCCTCCACTGGTACTTTTCACAAAAGCCCACTTACAGGCTTCTGCTGGAAGCGGGAATGCAGTTGATAAAGACTGTGAAACAGCAGGGAGTCTATGGGAAGCCCCCTGCTGGCCTAAGCCTCTCCAGGGAGGGACCCAGCTGCAGGACGTCTCATAAATGCATATAACAGTGACCTGAATGCAGTAGCTGAATGTGGTGGAACAGTGAAAGAGCTTCTGCGCCACTGGGCTTTGTTGGCATGAGGATTGATGCTGGTTAACCCCTTATGCAAAATAGGTGGCCGCCTGGGGTTCCATCTTCTAGGGCAGTGTTTCTCAATCTGGTCCTCGGGGACCTGCAGACAGTCCATATTTTTGCTCCCTGCCAGTTCCCTAGGCAGTAAAAATGTGGACTGTCTGATAGGGAGCTGGGAGGGAGCAAAAACATGGACTGTCTGGGGGTCCCCGAGGACTGGGTTGGGAAACACTGTTGTAGGAGATGCCGACTTTGCAAGCCAATTTCCCTTTGTCTCAGACAGGGGGTGCCAGTGGGGAAGCTTGTGAAGGGGGCCAAATGGGCTTCCATTGGCATTGACAATGATGGTCACTTTTGGGACATGTTTGGTTACACATCACCCTGTGTAAATGAGGGGATTTCTCACAGCTCCCGTGCACACATCACCCTGTGTAATGGGGGGATTTCTCACAGCTCCCGTGCACACATCACCCTGTGTAATGGGGGGATTTCTCACAGCTCCCGTGCACACATCACCCTGTGTAATGGGGGGGATTTCTCACAGCTTCCGTGCACACATCACCCTGTGTAAATGAGGAGATTGCTTGCAGCTCCCGTACACAGATCGCTGGACATGGCACTAATTGGCATCTCCTTTTTCCTTCACTTCCAGATGTTTTGACAGTGGTCTTAATTATGGTTTTCCTTGCTGTAGTGCTGTGTCTGCTCTGGTGTTGGGGGTAAGGAGCATTCTCAGTGTATGTGCCACCATTTCTGCACTGCTTTTCCATGGCTTATTTCCTCATACCACTGCATTGCTTTGTTGATGTATACAGCCCAAGGAGTCATGAAGGTTTGTCCACCTTTTACAGTAAACTAATGATGGGAGAAATTAGACCTTGACAGGCATGGTGCTCTATCAATGAATGCTTACCATTGACCCAGTGAAAATCAATGAAGTGTCACTTACAAGTGAGTTATACCCCTAGTGGTAGACAAGAAGCCCCCACTATGTGTTTGGAAGCCTCATTCCTCACCTTTTGAAGAGTATTAATGTGGGACTACTGTGGATCAAAGCTATTTTAGGAAGTACTCTCTCTGTGACCTGGAACTGCTTTCACAGGTGTCCAATCAAAGGAGTGAATTTTATATAAGCTATAGGGACAGTTGGCTGTATTTAAGAAAACACTTTCTGCTCTTAAGTGCTGCTTGTTCTTCTGTCCACAGGCAACGGAACGCATCCTGCTCTTTGTTACCCACCTGGTGCCATGACAAAGTACCTGACCCAAACAACAGTCGCCTGTTCAAACCTGACCAGGTACTGACCTAATCATGTCATTTAAAGTATTGCTATTCTATTCTAGAGAAAACTGTGCAAATGAGGCTTCAGACATTTGCTCACAGGTCCACAAGTATATTTTAACCTCCAAATTTTGTTGAGATATTAGCTTTTTTAGTCTCTAGATGGTCAGTTTCTCTGGGATTTTTGGCAGGGTAGTTGTTGAACAGTTACATTCTAGAGGGATCATCATTTGTAAACATCATGCGAACCACATGCTGCTGAACCACACCAGGCCATCAGACTCCCTCTCCACCTTCAAGAAACACCTCAACACCCATCCGTTCCAGAAATACTTCTACTTGCCTAATACCACTTTATGGTCTTCAATGATGTTTCCCTTTCTTTGTGTGTTCATGACTTAGAATATAGGCATTTGGGAAAGTTTAGGTTCCCCTGAGTCCAACCAGAAAATGTCCTGTCTGGAAGTGGTTGAGAGGGAAGACTTTAAAGGCAAGGACTTTCCAGAGGAGGAGGACACACCCAGTGTACACCTGGAGAATGAAGTGGAAGAGGACCAGATTTCAGAGGATGGTGAAGACACAGCTTCGGCCCATTCTGCCGCGGGGAACGTGGAGGAAGACCCAGGCAGTGGAGTGAACAGTTACAGCGAGATGAATGACAGAGAAGGCGCAGAAGTAGATGGGGCGAGTCTGGAGGAGACGTTCTTCCCAGACTACGAGAAGCACTTCATGCCCTGCCCATGTGATGTGTAAAATCTTAAGCCCACTGCTGGTACCTGGAATGAGGAAGACTGTACAGCACAAAGCATTTAAGCAGTAGAACACTGACACAGTGCCTGTAGCTTCAACTTTCTTTGTTTTGCTGCTTGTTTGCTTTTAGTAAATATGTCACATTTTTCGTAAGAGTTTTATGTGTTATTGAGTATTATGTAAATGTTGCAAACAACTTTGCCAAATATCTGTTAGCACCGAGTAATATATCGCAATTGCGCACTCACATGTTAACTTCATACGGGTTTCACACCTATACTGATGCCACTAAAGGTTTTCCAATTTGGTGCAATGACTGAGCCACTCAAACAGCAAACTGAAACCTTTACTTTGCGATAAGCTGACTTGAAACAGAAGCAATAGGCCTCAGTACTTGGACGTCTTCACACTGGTATTATGTGTCACATTTGTAAATGACACCTGGCCATGACTGTACAATTGGCCCCAAAATATCTTGAAGCTGTTTTGAACTTTAAAGAAAAACACACTCTATGTCTGTTTACTGCATCATTCTAATAAACTATATCCATGTGATGAAGGATTACTATATCATGATAAAGGCATGTGTACAATTCTTTATTTTAACTTTGTGGCAGATATTCAGTAGGCAGCGCTTGTTGCTTCTCACTCCACTGCTGGGACACCTGGGTTGTGTGTGTGGAGTTTACTTATTCTCTCTGAATTTGTGTACATTTCCTCCTGCAATCCAAAAAAATATCCTGAGGTGAACTGATGACTCTCCCTCCCTGCAGGTACACTCTCTCTCTCTTACACACACACAGAAAGAGAGACTGCCCCATGCCTTGTGACAAATACTTCCTGGTTAGCTCCAGGATCAGTGAGACCCTACACTTGAAAAAAAGACTTTGAGTTTGATGTTTGGGTGTCTCCTACAGCTTGTAGATGGATGAACAATGTTTCGTTTCAGTTTTGTCGACTCAATTCGCAAAATACCTGGTTTAAAAAAATGTATAAAAAGAAAACGTTCCGAAATTTGACTTGTATCAATGACAAATTAGATTTTTAAATGTGATTGTATGCAAATGTATAGGCCTATTTTAATGCAACAAAGACGGTCCCGCTCCGTTCATACTTCCCCACGTGACGCCCGGGAGACCGCGTTAATGCTTTTGCAGTTTCTCCTCTAGTAGCCCGTATGATTCTACAGCGGGCCGCTTCTGATTGGTTAGAGTTAGACGTGGACGGAAGCCGAAAGGAGGCACGATGGACGGTTGAGCCGGCGTGCTTTAGCCTGGTTCTCCATTCCGAAAGCTGCTCACCGCCGAATTGTATGAGAAAGGGCTAGGGAGTGATCGAAGCGACCACAACCCCGGCGAGAACAGGGAAATCCAGCGCATTTCTCATTGTTTTTTGTCGATCGTCATCGATATATTAGCTATTACGGAGACGCAGCGTTGAAGGATTGTACAGTTGACTTACCGTAAGATTTTCAGGTAATCTGTGTGCTTATTTCACGACCATCTTCTGTATTAGCTTGCTAGCTTAGCCGTTTATAACTAGCTAACAGGGAACTCCGCTAACTCTCGCATGGTGAATAACTATCTTGTTAATTAACTACCTGCCGCAACTGGGGCGGATATGATGCAAAAGGGAGAAAAGCAGATGTAAGATGCTATAAAATCTTTCAAATGCGTAACTGATGTTGAGGGTTTAGTGGCGGTTTCGTTATTTGTAATTAATTAGCATTGCCCCACGTTTTAAACATCGTGGGTGCATGGCGAACAGCGTGATTGATTTTAAATCGGACTTTGGTAACTGACTGTAAATCAGTAGAGTTTTGACGGAACACGGCGGAAAACGCGGTCATTTTGGCCTTGCTTGGCACAGAAGCCGGGAGCTGCCGTGAGTCGCTAACCTCTGGCTAATACGCATTGTGTGCGATTGGAGCGGATTGCACCAGCTAGCCGTGCTCCACATACCGATTCCGCTAAGTTAGCCGCATTACAGAGCCGTGCTTTTTTACGACAAAGGCGTTTAACGAGAAGTTGAGTGTGCCTATTTACAGGTGGAGTGAGCGGTGACTATCAGAAGCCGAGCGGGTGGCGTGGGGGTTGGGGGCAGGATTAGGGCGGCTAAGCCGGTTATGGGGAGATCCACATCTGTGCATTTGACTCATCCAGTCTCGTTTCCCCCTTATGCCGGACACCCCCACGCTCGCTTGGATCGGGGATCTGCGGGAGTGAATCCACCTTTACTGCCCATCTCTCTGGGTTGAACACAGCCGCTCGTGTCGGGCCTTAAGTCCACATTATGTCCTCGGCCATGTGGGTTTGCAGTTAGCCGGCTGTGTTTATATTTAGCCATTTCGTTTGCCCTTTGTGAGCACACAGTGTGTCGATGCAGACAACCCTCTGTTTGTAAAAATGTTATTCCGATGCCTCTGTAAAGTTTGCGCAGTTGTCTAGGTAACCGGCTGCATTGAATGTCCGCGCGACGCCTTTCTGCGCTCGCGCCAGCCGTGCCGCGCCTGTACGTATTGTCGTCCGTCTCACCCGAACGGTCATCTAAATAAAAACACTCAATTAGCATGCTTTCTGCTGGGCGCCTTGGGTCAAATGAGACACTCTCGAGTTGCATGTATGCACAGCTACTGGAGACGTGCTAGACTCTTGTAGTAATTGACGCCTCACGTGCTTCCTGTGTGCGTGTCTGCTCCCCAGCCGTACAGGATGGAATGGCAGCCAGACGAGCAAGGACTGCAGCAGGTTCTCCAGCTTCTCAAGGACTCGCAGTCCCCCAATACCGCCACGCAGAGAGCTGTGCAACAAGTATCCTTTCGTGCAGTCCTCCGCATCTCCATTTCCCCCCTCCTCCAGAATTATTATGCAGCAGAAGACTCAGTTTGAGGGTTCTTTGAAACTGCTTTGGTGAAAAGTGTTGTATTATGGTATGCTTTGGTCTGGTGCTTATCAGCTATTTCCACACTGTTGTCTTTAATGCCGAGGTAAAGGAAGAGGAGAAGCATTCCTCCATTACTCACGGAAGGGTATTCCGTTTTACACGTCCTATGTGTAACCATGACATTTGTGGCGTTTTAGACAAGCTGTGTTTGATGGTTTATCTTGAAACACCCTTGTGTGGTGCATCCTTTGTCTGAAGAGTTTTGTGTCTGTGTGTGTGTATTGATCTTTGTTCTTTTATATGTGTATGTGTGAGTGTTTATATAATTTCTCACCTGTTGCATTCTGCTTAACATTGGCACCAGAAACTGGAACAGCTAAATCAGTATCCTGACTTCAACAACTATCTCATCTTTGTCCTCACCAGGCTGAAAACTGAAGGTGGGTCTGCTATGCCTTGGCTTAGTATGGCTTTTGACCACTGAATCAAAATGCATGCACTTTTTTTTGGGGAGCTCTTGTGGCTCCAGGAGATTAACTGTTGAACTATCCATACATCTTAAACTAAATTTTTAACTTAATTTGTGCTTGCGTTTCGTTGCTTTAGGTCCTCATTAAATGAAGTTGTTAAATGCAGTTTTATTCAGTTTCAAAGAAGCAATTTCTTCCAATTAATATGAGGTAGTGTCGTCATTGCACTGGTGGATCCATAAGCTGTTAGTCCGGGGTAGGCTTTGAGCACCTTTGAGCTAGATATTGCCATGGTACAGTGTGCAACTGTATGATTGGGTAAAAGTGCTGCTTTCTTCCAAACAGTATGTTGAAAAGTAAACGCCTTTGCTGTAGCTGTATTAGGATGTAGGTTGTTTCCAAAATGAAAAATTCTATAGGACTTCCTCTGCTTTTGTGTGAAACCCCTGGCTGCAGGTGTCTTCTGTTTTGCCGCCTTTATATTCATTTATATCTGCTTGCACTGCACTGATTGGTTTATATACATTTCCTGCATGGTGCGTGCTCCCTGCTCATTGGCTAGATGAACCCACTCGCTCCCTCAGTGGCTTGATCTTGAAGAATAATGTGAAGGCCCACTACCAGAACTTCCCTCAAGCCGTGGCCGACTTCATCAAGCAAGAGTGTGTGAACAACATCGGTGATCCCTCCCCACTCATCCGCGCCACAATCGGTAGGCTTCGCTGCAGCGTTGGGGCTGACTTCATGCCATCTCCTAAAGCTATAATCCCCTCTAGTGCTGGGATGAGGGGAGCAGGCAGGTGACACCATCAATACTGTCGTAGGGGTTAATCGAGCTGATGAGGGCTGTTCTTGTGCTTGGCTCTGGGGTACCTCCTTGGACATCATACCAGCCAACACAGGGGCTCTTCGTCATTCCAGCAGATATTAGTTTTGATGACACTGCTTAAATCCCAACTTTTTTTCTACTGATGAACTTTTTTGTTTGGCTGTTGACGTGTGTTTTTATTGTGGGATACGGTGCCTCCCTTCCTCACTGGTAACATTCCTTCTCTTTCTATCACTGGCTCCCCCCCCAGGCATCCTGATCACTACCATTGCCTCCAAAGGAGAGCTGCAGATGTGGCCCGAGCTTCTCCCTCAGCTCTGTGAACTGCTCAATTCTGAGGACTACAACACCTGTGAGGTTGGTACAGCCCTCTTTTGCTCTTCCCTGTGAGCTTAGCACGGCCCTCTTTGTGCTCCCCCTCCCTGCGAGCTTAGCACGGCCCTCTTTGTGCTCCCCCTCCCTGCGAGCTTAGCACGGCCCTCTTTTTTTTCTCTCTCTCTCCCAATGGCGCTCCTGCTCCTAATCTCTTGCCTCTGTTGGCTTGCATGCTTCTCTCCGAAGGCTCTTCAGTTATCATACGGTCCTGTCTGACAGAAGACCACGTTGGATCATTTACCAACCATTTTGTGGTCTCCAACATAGTTTTCTGTTCTTTAATCTTTCCCTTTTCCCCCACTGCCTACGCTTGTTTTTATTCATACCGCTCTGGATGTGATGGACAACTCTGTCTTGAGCAGCTGTGATAGCTAATGTATTCATACTGTCTGATCCAGAGCGATGAACTGGCACCCATCCTGTTCTGGTGTTTTTCTTTTTCTTTTTTTCCCCTTGACTTGGCTACTTCCTTTTTGTCTTTAGGGCTCCTTTGGTGCTCTGCAGAAGATCTGTGAGGACTCATCTGAGCTCCTCGACAGCGATGCTCTCAACCGGCCCCTCAACATCATGATCCCCAAGTTCCTGCAGTTCTTCAAACACTGCAGCCCTAAGATCCGGTGGGTTGTTGGTTACCGCTTTCTGCCCGAATCCGTCTCCCCTCTACTGAGTCATCTCACCGGTCCTGCTGATTGTTTCCCTCGCTCATTAGATCTCATGCCATTGCCTGTGTGAACCAGTTCATCATTGGTCGAGCGCAAGCCCTGATGGACAATATTGACACCTTCATCGAGGTGAGTGCATACCGCCTTGCTTGTTGGGCGAACTCTATCCAGACCGTAGCCTTTCTTCAGCGTCTCATCTGCTGGCAAACCGGGTCTCCCCTAGAGTCTGTTCGCACTGGCCGGGGATGAGGACCCCGAGGTGAGGAAGAACGTCTGCCGCGCCCTGGTCATGCTACTGGAGGTCCGAATCGACCGGCTCATCCCCCAGATGCACAGCATCATTCAGGTGAGACCCGGTGTCTCTTGGCCATCTTCTCTGCTTTCCTGATTAAGCTGTCGCCGTCCTTGCAGATCAAAATGGCTCCATCTCAGTGAACCCTACCCCTTGCCCCTGCAGTATATGCTACAGAGGACGCAGGACCCGGACGAGAACGTCGCCTTGGAGGCTTGCGAGTTTTGGTTAACCTTAGCAGAGCAGCCCATCTGCAAGGAGGTTCTGGCTGGACACCTGGTCCAGTGAGTTTCTGGCTGTTAGTGCCTTACACAGACGACTGTCACAGTATTAAATCCCAGCATGCTCTTTGGGTGCTGAATGACGCTGCTTGGGTTTGTGGGGTCTCATTGGCTGTGTTTTATATTCCACAGGCTGATTCCTATTTTGGTAAATGGCATGAAGTACTCGGAGATCGACATCATCCTGCTAAAGGTTGGTTCTTTTCTCCTTAATACTTTGCAAGGCTCCCCTAATTCTCCCTAACATGTCGGGTGTGATGACCGCTTCTTTCTTGACATTACCGTGATGTTTCATGTATTCATACTGTCTGACCCGTGACGTAAGATGGCAGGAAGCCTGCCTGGCTGTTCTTCCGCACTGTGATGTTCCCAACATCTGCTCCCTCCCTCCTGCAGGGCGACGTGGAGGAGGATGAGGCAGTCCCGGACAGCGACCAGGACATTAAGCCACGCTTCCACAAGTCACGCACCGTCACCCTGCAGCACGAGGGAGGCGGCGGGGAGGAGGGCGAGGACATCGAGGAAGAGGAAGACGACGACGATGACACGCTGTCCGACTGGAACCTGCGTAAGTTCTGAGCTCCCAAAGCCATCTCATCGAAGACCTAGACCAGGGGTCTCCAACTCCGATCCTGGAGAGCTACCATCCAGTAAGTTTCCTATCCTACCCGGCTTCTGATGAGCAACATCTGCTCTCGGGTAAATATCAGGAACAGGTGTGGGTCATCAGAAGCCGGGTAGGATAGGAAACCTACTGGACGGTAGCCCTCCTGGACCGGAATTGGAGACCCCTGACCTAGACACACGTGGGACCATCTGGTTGTAGTAGAAGTAGAACATTTAGGTGTAGCAAGAATGTCTACAACTGCCTTGGGGGGCTGTTTCTAGGGGAGGCACTCAGGACGGCCTGCCACAGTGGACGTGATGACCTGTTTGTGTTGAGTATCAGTGATGTTTCTTGTATTCATACTGTCTGATCCACTGTAGTACTGCCTCCTAATGTTCAGAGTTATGGTTTTCGAGGGGCTGAGGGCTCTCTGCCTCTAACGACAGTGTGCTGACGTGTTTGAAACGGGGACTGTGTCACAGGAAAGTGCTCAGCGGCTGCCCTGGACGTTCTGGCCAACGTGTTCCGTGACGACCTGCTGCCTCACCTCCTCCCCCTGCTGAAAGAGCTGCTCTTCCACCATGACTGGGTCGTCAAAGAGTCCGGCATTCTGGTTCTGGGAGCCATTGCAGAAGGTATGTCTCCCTAGCCCTTCTGAGAGAGCCAGCCGTCTTCTTCAGAGCACAGTTGGATGCCGTGAATGTGTTTGGAGGTGTTCGCTACATGTGTCTTTTTGAGAGAGAGAAGTGAAGTTATAAGCAGGTCAGTAGCTCCTGTGGTAGGATCACTGAGCATCTGTGTTTCAAGCACTTAATTTGAGAAGCAGATCTCATTCAGGATGACCGATGACGTGGCTTATTGAAAACACTCATCTTTACCTACTGCTCTCTGGCGTGTCCTTTGGTTTTTCCCGGGGGCTTCTTGGTGGGGTTTGCTTGGTAACCAGCCAGGCATCTTTATAGGTGCCCACATCGCCTTAGCTGAACTTCTCGATTTGAAGGAGCACCGGCTCTATTTCAAGGTCCCTCTGGATATCTGAGCGTCTCGCCCTGTTGTGGAGAGGAAGCTCAGTGGCCTTGAGCAGTGAGCTTGTGTCTGCCACTCACACCTTTGTTCAGTCATAGCTCATCACCCATGACCGTGGTGAGGATCGGGATGTGGATTGGCCAGTGAACCGCGAGTCTCATCTTACAACTTAACTCCTGTTTTCCTGGTCGGAAGTAGCGTGAGAGCTCCTGCCAATCATGGGGATGTCAGCTGTAAACCTCCATTCCAGATGCCCTTCCAGTCACGGCTGTGCCAAGACATCCTGTCCATGAAAACCACGCTTGTAGACTGACCTTGGCCTTTGTGCCAAGGATGCAGACACAGCGGCCAAATAGCACAGTCGCAACTGTGGTTCCCCGTGGTCCTACCACACCTCCCATTGAACATGCTTTCTCCAAGTCCGTGATGTGTGCGTAAACTGTCTGTATATATCCATGAATGAAGTAGAGCTGCTTCACGCTCCAACTGTTCCTTTACCCAACCTCCATGCAACATTTGTACTGCCATCAAACCCAACAGCATCCAGTGTTTTCAGAATCCCTGGATGGAGGTTTTAGTTAAACCCGGTAGACTTTGCACTGCAGAGGGCTTCAGCTGTGATAGCCTCCTGTCCACCAGGTTCTCAGCCCGCTTCTTGGGGTAGCAGTAGGGGGCGGGCAGAGTACGTGTTCCTTTTACCTCTGAATATCCCCGGAAGTGACCAGGCCAAGGTCCCACCTCCCCCTGTCGTTAAAATGCACAAACCCCTCGTCTGTGCTTAGGTCGCTGTCCTGACAGGGGGAACTTGCAAAGTACCCCTGGATGTCCTCTGCTCCTCTTTACAATCTGATGATTGGTTTCGTTGCCATGCCTCTGAAATGTTGCTTTGTGCAGAGGGTTAGGTGACAGTATTCCCTTATGACTGACCTAGTTTATCAGCCTAATAGGATGAAGACTAATTGGATTTGTTGTGAGGGTGTAACACTTTGTGTACATCTGTGTGGCCTGTGTTTCCTGTTATACAGCCCACACTCATGGGGGGGGGTCTGATTTGTGATGTGTGCTTTTTCTGCTAGATTAGAATATGCATATGCTCATAAACACGTTTTTGAATATTCAATGAAAGGTTTTACAAAATCTAGAATCCTCTCGTCTTAGTACATACATCAGGGTGCCCATTTGGCCGCGAGAGGGGTACCAACATGGGCTTGCCTGTGCAGGTGCCTTGCCTGTAGGGTCACCCCACGCTCTGCTCCTCTTTGCCAGGCTGCGTGCAAGGCATGGTGCCCTTCCTGCCCGAGCTCATCCCCCACCTCATCCAGTGCCTCTGCGATAAGAAGGCTCTGGTGCGCTCCATCGCCTGCTGGACCCTCAGCCGCTACGCCCACTGGGTGGTCAGCCAGCCGCCCGACTCCTACCTCAAGCCGCTCATGACGGAGCTGCTGAAGAGGATCCTGGACGGGAACAAGAGAGTGCAGGAGGCGGCCTGCAGGTAGGCCAGTCTCTGCCTGTCTGTTTTTGTAACTTGTTACATTTTCAGGACCTGATTTCCCCGCAATGTGATTAAAAACCTGTTTTGTTATGGGGGCTATTTTTTTTCAGTCCCCATAGGGTTAACCTCGATTTCATAAAAATCTGTGACTGCAGACAGCTATAACTGGCAAGAGTCTTATTTTGTTTGGTTAGTAATGGTTAAGGTTTGGGCTGGGTGGGGGTTTTGGGTGTCATTGGAAATGAATGGACGGTCCCACAACAATATAAATTCAAACGTATGTGTGTACATGGTGTCTGAAGATTTAAATAATAAAATTATTTTAAAGGATTTTGGTCGCCAATAGCTTCCAAGAAACTGTTAACCCCCCCTCCCCCCCCTTCACAACCAGGAGTGAAGTCAGATTCCTTCATTGTTCTGTTTGCTCTTTGGTTTCCCTCCTTTTAAAAGATGAGTCATAATGCCCCCCCCCCGACTCACTGAACCCAGCTATAGTTGGCCACTCCCATCGCCAGGCTGTACAAAGTGTGTGTGGTGATACGGCGGGGCATTAGCTGTGTTCCTCACTTTAACTGGGGGGGGGGGGGCCGGGCCGGGCGGGGGGGGGCCCGGGGGGGGGGGGGGGGGGGGGGGGGGGGGGCGGGGGGCGGGGGCCCGGGGGGCGCGGGGCACCGCCGGCCCCCGCCGGCGGCGCCGGGGCGGGGGCGGGAGGGGGGGGGGTGAGGGGGGGCGGGCCCGGGCA
>JAODJX010000048.1:10264595-10278492 GCA_026776945.1 Isichthys henryi | reverse complement strand
CTGCTAATGCTGGTGAGCAAACCCTGGTGTGCTAACCCTGATCTGCTAATGCTGGTGAGCAAACCCTGGTGTGCTAACCCTGATCTGCTAATGCTGGTGAGCAAACCCTGGTGTGCTAATCCTGATCTACTAATGCCAGTCAGTTCAGCACAAGTTCCCCCGGCGACGAGCTTCTGGCATATACAAGAACCCAGATAACTGTCCGGTAAGAAAACCGTTAACGACGGGTGACACACACTGAGGGCAATTCAAGTAATTCAAGTAATGAGCAAACCCCTGGAAAGCCAGGTCACCCCAAAAGGCCAGGAACTCCCCACATTGAGAATGGGGGGCGGAGTCACTATAGAAGAACGGCACGGCTCTATAAATCAGAATGCAAAACAAAGAGGCTAAACAATGATATTTACCCTGAACCCTGCGAGAGGGAGAAGGAACCAAGCAGAGACGCAGAGGCTTAAATCCTATTTATCCTGCTGCAGGGCAAATACACACGCAGTCAATTTAATGAACATGGAGGACTTGATAAAAGGGAGCCATACGTGTAACCCCCTTAAGCCTGATGAACAATCAGGAACTCTTATCTCAATATTGTTTCCCTCTTATTTTGGCAATAACTTAAGGGGGGAGTTGGCTGGGGAGGGGGCTGGTTAAACAGAGGAATGCGGTTTGGTAGGCATCCCCATGAGGTGGCCGGGTGTTGCCTGTACGATATTACACCCCATCTCTAAAACTCAAAGCTACCAAGTCAGCATCTTGGGGTCGAAAAAAATCTAAGTGGGTAAAAAAATATATATATATATATTTATATATATTAATAACAAAATAAAACATTAGACCACAGGAGATCATCACTTTGTGCATTTTTATAATTCACGTGCTACCTTATTATTACAGTTATTATTATGATGATTCACCTTAAGCACAACGCCGCCCGCTGCTCATATAAGACCACTGCAGAAGCAGCTTCACTGTGGAGGAGACGGATTCGTATAAAAGCTTACGAGGTAAACAGGACAGCAGAGGAGGGGTGAAGCTACCAACCTTTCCAAAGAGCAGAGTGTCCTTCAAGTGGACACCAGGTTACCTGGAGCTCTGGATGTGCACGCGGGCTGAGGAGCGGGGAGAACGCACTCGCTGCCAGAGGCCCAGGGAACCATCCCGTCCTGAATGATGATGTCATGACACAGGTACACCGTGAGGCATCCGCCGCAAGACAACTGTACCTGGGGGTCGTAAATGAGCTCAATCCCCAGCCGTTCTGCAGTGCCCCCCCTGCCAGGGATCAGATGGCCCCCACTCCATGCACCCAGAAGGGTAAACATATTCTGCTGCGTAAACTCAAACAGAGACAATAATGGGACAGGGGATTTCACCAGTTTAACCACAATGGCCCATTGCCGCAAGTTCCCTTTACCGAGTTAAAAACAGAGTGATTGATGGTAAAAGGCAGGCAACCCCACCCAGCAGCCCATCACAAAATGCAACTTTTCACATGACCTGGCTCGTTTTAACTCGCAGCAAAACTTGCGATTGTGGGTTTCTTGAGCGCCCGCGCGCAAGGCGGATTAGAAACAAGCGGAAGTCCTGGATGCTGATCGCAAAAGGAATCGGAGAACCACCCGCTCCGGATTTTGATTAAATACCGAGCAGGAATCACGCGCTGTACATTTAATAAAAGGGAAAGTGTTACGTCAGAATGCAGAGCGCTTGGAATTACTTGGCTGTAAAAAAGGCGTGTTCGGGGCCGCATGCTGACGAGCGCTCGCATATTTACTCTGCTCCGCATCATTTTAAAATAATGAGTTTTATCCGTTATCTAATTAACTGGGGCCTCGCTTAGAATTAGGAGCCTTCATCATTTAGCCCACGGTTGTTTAGTAAATTGGCTTGGTGGCACAATAGCGGGTCTGGAGGAGGGCTGGGGGGGTTGTTGAGGAAAGTGTGGGGGGCGGGGGGAGTCTTAATTTAGACGAAGGGTTTGAAACTCATAATAATAGTAATTTGCCAGCCGCCGCCATCACCACCACAGCACGGAAGCACGTGTCCCGGGCTGGCACTGTGGGGGGCGCTGTTGGGGCGCTGAGACGTCGGGGCACCGCGGGCCTGACGGCTGCGGGGGACAGATTCACACAGACTGACGGGAGAGGAAGCGCAGAGTGCATCTTTTAAAAAATGAAAAAGAAAAATAATAAATGGCTGATACAATGTAGTCACCAAGAACTGCTTCTGTAACATGACCATTCATTGTCTGGAACCAGCATCATCAGTCCTACCTGTTTCCCCATTTTCCCCTTTTTTTCTGTGGTTATTTTTATTTTTATTTATTTTTTTTTTTACAGTTGTCCAAGGTTTTTCAGAAACTTAAATAATCCTTGTAAGAAACGATAAGTTTTGTTTAAAATAAGGGAAATAAGGTTTATTCGCAAAGTGGTGATCAAATCAGTTGAACGTGATGTGTAACCTGTGTTGTGTAGATGTTCTGTCTCTTATTTGCATTTTCCCAAAAGCTGGTTAAAAGGTACCTAACTATTAATCCGCCCCAGCCGTAAAACTGTGAGGAACCTATACTAAGCAATGTAGACAATATAAGCAATGTGGAGGAAGGCAGATTTTTTTTTTTTTTTTGTTTTTTATAATTAAAACTAAACTTTTTTTTTGTATTAAAGTTGCCATGTGGAGAATCTGGTCAGCTGATACTGTAAGGGGAGATTTATCAGTTTGCTGCTATTGCCTCTTTTAAATGCGTTGGCTTTGGATTTGAAGACGAAATGTGAGCTGTATTTAAAAAGCCATGGGTGCTTAGATTTATGCACTTCTATGGAACTGAAATTTAATCCTAACAGGTTAGTTTTGAAGAATTATTTTACAAGAATGGCCTTGATTGATATGTATAGTGAAATTTTGAAACTACATGAATTAAAAACATCTAAATCTTGTGGGATAGTGTCCAGCGCCACACCTGGATTCGTACGTGTCTCTTCCTTTGTCTTTATACTAAGTTCTCTGTATCCTGTTGGCTGGGTTTGTCCTCCAGTCCCTCACAAGGCACTTTGACTTCATTGTGGCTCCAGCGGCTTCGGGAAGAAGGCGGCGGTTGTGTTCTGTGATGCGTCGTGTCACCAGTGATAAACGCACATGCATCTGTGTTGTGTGTCATATTTTCATTTGGCTTGTGCTCGTAAAGGGGACTGGCGGCTGCTTCTGTCCCATAGCTTACAGGGAGCATGTCTCGAGTGTCATAAGGCCACATCGGTTTCCAGGCACGGCATTATCGCGCGTCGTTTTTATTCGGGGTTAATGAAGCAGTGCTTGTCTGCCTTTTCTCACCGTGTATTTTTCACGCATTACAGTATAAGGCTGTATTGATAGTCTCTAGGTTTTGTCCTGTTAAGAATTACTTGTGAGCATCTTAACGTAAAGGCCTGTTTGTAGTTGTAAAGCAACGACTGTCCACTATTTTCTTTTTTCCCCCTCGACGTACATGTCACTCAACGGGAGCCTGCGCCTGTAGAGGACTGTGCCGCACTAGCTTGCCATTTTTCCTGCCAAAGCTAGGATCTCAAAAGCTTTTTTTTTTTTAAAAAAAAAGCATAATTCTGCTCAAAAATTGTCCAACTCGCACTTCAAATTTCATAGACATGGCCGGCAGCTGTCTGTCTGAGAAGGTTTCGCTGTTTGACCTGAGGTTATAAATGTTGCTATGTGTTCTTTCACGTGAACACCCACCCACTTTGCATTCCTGATAGTTTTCATATTTGTTTCCAGTTTTTTCCTTCACCTCTTCATTGTCCATGTTTTAGGCCATTTTTTAATCTTTTTTTTTTTATTTCCCATATGTGATTGTAGATCTGTTTAAATTTAGCCATAAGAATGAGACAAACGGGGAAAACTGGGATCGAACTCCAGTTTATGTATAAACAGGGAATGAAGGGCGCACCTGTAAGAGCCTTGTGTAATTTAATCTTAAAACTGCGATTTTCCCTTAAGTGTATTGCTGGTAGGATGTTAACTTATGTATCAGACGTATCACTTTTTTTTATTTTTCGTTTGTGAATGGAAAATAAAAGGTTTTGTACCAAGCTGCCAATGAATCGTTTTTCTCCTTTTTCTTTCTCTCCTAGGTTGTTTTGAGGGCTTTGAAATGAAAGGAACGTGTTATTTAGTAGCGTGAGTAATCGGAGATGGTTTTTCATCTGAATTGTACTAAAATGTCAGCACGATATAGAACCACATGACTGACCGCATTTAAATGGCAAATGTCTAACATTTCTTACGCTCGCAGACCAGTAAAATGCTCTTTGCCAGTATCGACTCTATTTAAAAAATGTTAAATGTGTCCGATAAGTTGTCCATTTGCTAGACATTATCGTTCTTTTGGAAAGAGTTCCGTAATATACGGAGAAACGCATCAATGAATAGAGGGGTCAATCTTATTTTGGCATATTTTCTGAACACGTAATACTAACTTAGGATAAAGTTGACTTAGTAGGAAGATGACTAGACTATCAAAGGTTATGAACAAGCTTGTCGTAACAGTACTAAGACACTTCCTGAAACTCGGCCATGCGGCACAGCTTCCCAATGAGGTCGCATATTTATGACGTAATACGGTGCGCCAGTGGCTTTTGAATTTGGATCGCCAGCTGAACTCTGTTTTGAAATAGTCAGTTTAAGTTTTGTACTGTATTACGAAACGAAGTCGAGCATTTTTGCAGTTTCTTGCTATAGACATAAGTATTTTAAAGCCGCATATGCTGATATCAGGCGCAACAAAAACGAAGACGGTGGATCACTGTGCCTGACAACATTCGTTGTGTATAGCGGCTGTCATTTCTTAAGAACCATCAGGCTGATGATCATGGATTGACGGCGCAACCATGTAAACGTAGATATCTGAAAAACAACAGCAAGAGGGAAACATTTAAAGGTAGGTGGTTTTGCCTTTAGTTGTCACTGCTCTTACGAGATGTTTTGGTGTAAAGAATCATGGAAACGCCTTCGGAGAGCTGGGTGGCGTCTATCCGACGGGAAAAGGCCACCACAACCCGTGAATGCTTGATTAAGTGAATATTACTTAAATTAGTCTTAATTACAGCTCTAATAACAATATATGAAATGTTTATACGCACTTCTCAGATAATGGTCAGCATTTAAGACAAATCTGGTAATCATTAAAAAAATGAAAATTATTTAACTGTCAGAATTGTACGGCTGTACCCGTGAACTGTTAGGGCCCTGTGTGCAATACAAATAGCAATTTGGAGACTTTTTAATCTGCAGAAATAAGGCTGTTGTCCGTCCACAGTGGATGGATGTCGGAGACTAGAGAGGCGCTGGCGGAGAGAGAGGCTGCAGCCGAGCTGAAAGGGGGCAGTAATGTGGACCATGAAATACAGCGTCCGCTAAATGCACAGTACAAAGAGCCTGCGGGGCAAGATCTGCAAGGGTGGGCAGTTCCTGTCATACCTCTGGCTTTTACATTAATCTGCTCAGCAGTTCGTTCAGCCAGTTACCCGTCCATAGTGGGTTAAAGTCACATGATTTTCTCATGAGGCAGAGCAAGGCCCAACCTAGGCAATATGATTGTAATATAATTATATTGGTCCAATCTTTTGCAATATTCCTTTGCAGTCTTCTGTATGTTTTTCTGGTTATTCCTGTACATTTTTTTGTTAGCTCCTTTCTGGTGACTTTCCAGGCGAGCGTTTTCACCATCGCCGGCTTCTCCAGAAGGGACAGGGCTGCTGTCGTTGCCATGGGAGATGGTGGCTCGTATCGTCTCCCACCTTCCAGCAGAGTGTGTCATCACAGTTCTGCCCCAGGTAAGCAGGTGTACGCTGCCTGTCAAGGTGATGGGGAGGCTTGCACCTTCCTTTGGGCAGCCTAGGGCATAGGTGGGGGTCGAGCAAGGGTGGGATGCCAGTCCATCACCGGGCACTGGTAGGGGGGGTTCACACTCACAGTCACACACCATGGGCAACTTAGAGAGACCAAGTATCCTGATTGCATGTGTTTAAACTATGGGAGGAAAAGCAACATGGAGAGAACATGCAAACTCCGCATGCACAGATTGCGGTGCCATTTTGCCGTCATTCCATATATTGTGAAAAATTACTAATTTTGGGTCTGCTGTGGGTGTTTGTGAGAGACAATCAGAACTGAACCTTTGTATTGGCTACGGTTCAATATTAAAGGGACAAGTTGTCACACATGGCTCACAAAGCCTTAAGAGGTGATTACAGATTTTTTTTTGCAGTGGGTTGGTTTACAATGATGTTCATTGCTTCCTAAGCATAGAACAGCATGCAGTTTATTAGCTATCGACTGATTGAGTCTGACTGATAAAACAAGAGTTATACTGCCGGCAAGCCTATTGCACTGATATAGATGTATATATTTGATTGTGAACAGGTTGCATTTCCTGTTCCTGTGCCTCCCCCTTGCAGGTCTGCCGTGCCCTCCGTGATGTCAGCGAGGACAGTGCTGCCTGGCAGCTGCGGGCTCGCCGGCTCATCGGGCCTCAGGCCTCTTTCCCCCTGGGGCCGGTAGATGGCTTTGACTGGCCAGCCGCCTGCCTGGAGATGGAGCAGCTTATCGGTGGCTGGGCCCGGCCTGGGGAGGCAGCGGTGGAGGCCGACTGGGACGGGGCGGACCGAGGGGAGGGCCCCGGGGGCAGGGATGAGGGGGCTCACGGGGGGGCCCATCAGGAGGGAGACAGCGGGCTGGGAAACGATGGAGAGGGGCGAGCATGTCATGGAGCAGCGGGAGCAGTGGAAGACAGAGAAGAGGAGATGGGAGCAGGGGAGGTGGACGAGGTGGCTGGGGAAATGGAGGGGGAGAGAATGGAAAGAGCCATGGTGGATCTGAGTGAAGGACATGGGCAGAGAGGAGACTACGACGTCACTGCAGGGCGTGGTGCCCGCTCAGGTGCCCCCCGCAGCCTTGAGCACTTCTGTCTGCCCTCAGCCCACATCGCCGAAGTCAACTGCTTGTTGCTCTTGGGCCCCGAAGGGGCGCTGTGCGCCTCGGGCTCCCGCGACCGCAATGTGATCTTGTGGGACTTGCGGGAGCGGCAGCTACTGCACACGTTGCGGGCGCCGGGGCTCTTCAGCTCGCACCGGGGCTGGGTGTGGTGCCTGGCTGGTTGTGGGCCGCTGCTCTGCTCAGGCTCCTTTGACAGCACGGTGCGCCTCTGGGACCTGGAGGCTGGTGGTGCTGAGTGTGGCCTCATCCGGGGCCACGGCGCTGTGCTCTGCCTGTCCTGCCAGGCTGACGTGCTGCTGGCCGGTTCCGTCGACAAGAAGGTCAGCATCTACGACACCAGGGGTTAGTCCATACCGTTGCCTCGCCCACTCGTTGTCACCCTCCTACCGTCGCCCCATTCCCCCGCCACTCTGTGACCGGGAACACCGTCTCCTTGCAGCCGCGGAGCCCCTGGTGAAGAGCTTGCATCTCCACGGAAGTGCTGTTCTATGCCTCGCTGCGGATGACAAGTACATCCTGTCTGCAAGCAAAGATGGCAGCCTGGCCGTGTTTGACTGGCAGGCGGGGAAACTACTCCAGAAAATGAAGGTGCGCTCTGGCTGCAGTTGAGGACGTGTCCAGCAGGGATCAGACATTCACGCTCTTAACCCTCTGGAGTTGACGATGCCACGTATATTTCTCATGTATTTCAGTTCATAACTCGCTGAAATCTTATTGTAGAAACATAACAAAAAAACACTGACTAAATCCGTAATCTGTCTTCTTTTTAAAACGTCAATTGTTGGAAGTATTAAAGTTTTTTAAATTTGGTTAAATCGGCAAAAAAGTAAACCATGTCACCTTACTTTGTTTTACCTGCATGGGGGGTGTGTAGTACCGCCCGCACCTGAAGATCGCTATTCGCATTCTAAATGGTCGCATTTGCGCCTATTCAAATCGCATTCGCATGGTAATTTGATGAACAACGCAGCGGTGAAACGCGATCCAGATGCATCCCCATCAGCACCATAAAAGGGGGGGATGTGGCCAGGTGCCAATGGCTTATGCACACACATGAGAGGTCCTACACATTCAATGGAAGGAGACCAGAAATAGTGACATGAGTTAGATTTTTCTTATTTATTTATCCAACTGAATATTCTAACTACACCATTTAGTCATCTTCATGTAACCAAGGGTCAAAACAAACTTCCATCATTGCTTGCTATGTACTTTTAGAATGTTTCTGTATGTGTTCCAAGCTGCATTTTGTAATGTCTTTACTTTGATGTCAAATTACACACTTCACATAAATCTGACATATTTACAAAGTCCACTGATTAAGATGAATTTAATGCCAAAACAAATATATAAAAAATAATTTGCCGTAAATTAAGTTTATGATCTTGCATGAAATGTGTGATCATGCCCCAGTCAGTGAAAGTGTGTTCCTAGACCTCAGAGGGTTAATGGCTGGCAGACAGACAGACAGACAGACACAGCTATAAAATAAGGTGGCGTCTCTGTTTATCCCGGCGTAAGCACAACCATCCCTAATGTTAAGGTAGTGTTTATTGGTTACACCACTTCACTTAGGTGGAATTTCCTCCTGACTCTCAGCATCTAGTGTGTATGCTGGTGTTTTACACCATGTGAAAGTGAGCCCAATTTCAGTATGAGGTGAACTACTTATTGATGGTCCAGATTAGATTTTAAGCTCATTTTTACTGCTGACCAATAACTAATTTACTATAGCCCACTCTGGGACCGTTTTGTGCTAAGCCCCTCCCCTCTCTCCCCAGAGGCTGTTTGGTGCTAAGCCCCACCCCTCTCTCCACAGAGGCTGTTTGGTGTTAAGCCCCTCCCCTCTCTCCCCAGAGGCGTTTGTTGCTAAGCCCCGCCCCTCTCTCCCCAGTGGTTGTTTGGTGCTAAGCCCCGCCCCTCTCTCCCCAGAGGCTGTTTGGTGTTAAGCCCCTCCCCTCTCTGTCCAGAGGTGATTTCATGCTAAACCCTGCCCCTCTCTCCCCAGCTGAAGTCCTACATACGCTCCATGTCGTATGGTGGCCAGGAGGTGTGGGCCGGAGACAACCGTGGCATCCTGCACACCTTCTCTCTGCAGAACGGCTCCCTCAGGGCGGTGTCACAGTTTGATGTGGGGCACCGCTCCTTGGTGACGGGGGTCCATCGGTCCCTCGGGGGCCTCTACACCTGCTCATCGGACCGGACCATCAAGGTACCCCCTGAGCCCTCTCACAACCATCAGAGATTCTGGATTCAAAGAGCTTAATAAACAGTGAAGCAGACTAGATACGTATAAAAATCATATCTCTAATCTGCGCCCTCAAGCTGAGCAAGTTTTACCACAATTTCTGAATAAAATGAAAATCTGCATCTCAGTTTTTCATATACTGCAGCATTGTTATTTTCAGTTCTATATTCAGACCTGTCGAGTAAATTTAAAAGGATGCATGAACACACAGTCTGCAGGTGGAGAAGTGTGTCCATCTTTATAGTGAGTAGGCAACTGTAATGTGAGTGTTATGCTCTGATGGCAGTAACTGCATCCTGACACTGTAGGTCACTGCGGGAGTTTCAGTATAATGTTACTAGGTGGGAGTATCAGTATAATCTTACTAGGTCACTGCGGGAGTATCAGTATAATGTTACCAGGTGGGAATATCAATATAATCTTACTAGGGCACTGCGGGAGGATCAATGTAATGTTACTAGGTGGGAGTATTAGTATAATGTTGCTAGGTCACTGCAGGAGTATCAGTATAATGTTACTAGGTGGGAGTATCAATATAATCTTACTAGGTCACTGCGGGAGTATCAGTATAATGTTACCAGGTGGGAGTATCAGTATAATCTTACTAGGTCACTGCGGGAGTATCAGTATAATGTTACCAGGTGGGAATATCAATATAATCTTACTAGGGCACTGCGGGAGGATCAATGTAATGTTACTAGGTGGGAGTATTAGTATAATGTTGCTAGGTCACTGCAGGAGTATCAGTATAATGTTACTAGGTGGGAGTATCAATATAATCTTACTAGGGCACTGCGGGAGTATCAGTATAATGTTACTGGCTGTATATATACTGGCTGGACCCTTTGCTGGATACTTCACTGATACTCGACCCGCTTTCCGCAGGTGCATCTCCCCTCTGCCCCCCCCAGGACGCTGTGTACGCTGCACCGCCAGTCTGCAGTCAATGGGGTAAGGCCTGCCCACCCCACTCTACACGCACACACCCTCTAGTGGAATTGAGTGAGAAGAGCAGGCAGAGGGAAAACAGTGTTTGCCATCCTTCCATGCTGTTCCAGTCACACTCTCCATTTCGGAGGTTAGGCCTCGTACGCTTCAGGAGTCTCGGTCACAAGCCACAGCCGTCACACACTGACCTGCACACCACCTGCAGGGAGGCAGGGTTTATTCCAGGCAGCCCGGGGCACAGGGCGGGTGACACAGTAACAGGGGTATGAGGACATCACAGGACACATGCTCACAAACACACACACAGAGAAACGGGTTTGTAATTATATCTGTGACTCTCCATTTCTGTAAGAAAAACCCTAATCGCAACAATGACAACCCTAACCCATACCCAGCCCTAACCTTAACCATAAGTAACCAAACAAGATACTTTTGGCATTTTTAGTTTTTTGATTGCAGTCGCAGATTTTTTATAAAATTGAGTTTACCCTTATGGGACTGTAGAAATGGTCCCCACAAGGTCAAAATGACAGGTTTTTATCACATTGTGGGGACATTTGTTTCTCATAATGTAATATATACGTTACTTGCTTACACACATGCACTCAGACACACACACAGTCATGCTCATGACACACAGAGGTAGGATTCGAACTCCAGACTTAGTGGTATGAGTCAGCAGCTCTGGCCTGTTACTGTTTTTCCATCCCCAATAGTGACATGAGCACTGAGCCATTGGTAGAATCGCCCCCCGTCACCTGTTCATATCTACTATAGAAAAATGCACTGATACCTAGTCTTGTTCTGCTCCCCCCCCCCCATTCACCCAGCTAAGCGTGGAGGCCGGAGTGCTTGCCGTGGCTTCTGGGAACATATGCGTGGAGGTGTGGAAGCCAGCACACCAGTGAGGGGGGGTATTTCTTTGTGTCCGACATGCAGCTCCACCCTCAGCCTGATGAGCGTGTCTTACAGCACAGTGCCTTAGACTTTCCATTAAGCTTTAATTGTATTGTAAAGGGGTATAACAATTGGTCATTTAAAATGATGGAGGGATGCAGATACCATTTGTAATTTCTTTATTAAAAGTGTCCATTAATGCTTTACATGTGATTTTTACACATATGACTGAAACTATGATTTCAAGGTATGCTGTTTAAAAGTAATGTGAAAAGGTTGCACTGATTCTGAGATATTCCAGTCATTGTTTCAAACCTATATATTCCAATTTCCATTCCACAATAGCATCATGTGCAGCTATACATGATGGAAAATTGATTAACCATCATGCAAATGTAGGACATTTAGATTCGTGTCATGTGATTGGAGGCATTTTTGATTATCTCATGTGATTGGAGGCATTCTTGATTCTGCCATGTGATTGGAGGCATTCTTGATTGTGTCATCTTAGCCCTACAAAAAGTTAACTGTTTACACATTTTTAAACATCATCAAATTTGTGTCATTATTTTGCACCAGTCATATTGGTCTGAAAAATTAAGTAATGTAACAAACTTACGTGCACAAACCCAGTTACATCATCAGCTGTTGCCAATAACATAAATCATCTTGCTTAATTTACATCAGTTTTGATTTACATAAATACTTTTACATTTTAATGCAATCATGAAATTGTTTGCACTGGAAACACGTTAGGCTTTAATGCAGGGCCTGAAGCGGTGACAGGCTGGTGAACCCTGGCTGGTGACCTAATGGTCACCCTTATGTTTCCGCCGTGGAGTTTGTATCTTAAAATTAAATTATTAGGCTGAAAGTAAAACACTACTTCAGACGTGCAGCTGTTTGTATGATGTATTCATAAAATGTGTAATAAATGTTTATGGTGTACCTCTGATGTCCGCTGCCTTTATACTGAGGGCTTTGGGGACCAGCGTTGATGCCTTGTGCTCGCGCCCTCACAGCATTTCTGGCTCCTTTAGCCCCTCAACGATGGATTGGACACGTCACATGCTGGATGGAAGTACCCTGGCGTACGTGTGAGGCACAAACACGTCGCAGCCTTTGGTTCGGCGATAAGTCCCGGCTGAATCTGGTGTGGAAGTTCTGTTGTGGGCAACGAGCCCCTGCAGGACTCTGCCGCCTATGCTGCCTGGGCCAGCTGACGCCTACAGCAACACGCACGATTTTTTATCCTTGAAGGGGTTGGCTGAGGCGGCAATGCCGGTGAGGAGGGGGTCGCTGCGGCCATGTTCTTCACAGTACTGCACTAGCTGTGCTGCTGCGATGGAGATCTGCACCCCCAACCAGAAAAGGGTGGAGCTCATTAAGCTTTGTAACATGATTAGCAGTGTCTGATTTTCTTGTTGGTTTTCCCCCCCTCCCTTGTCTGCTCTCTCTGGTCTTCTGGGGTCAGTTAGTCCACCTCAGCTGCTTACCGCTCCATCCCTTACCCAGACGCTACTCGGATGATGTCCTCACAGTATAAAGGCCTATACTGCTCATGCACGTGTTTAACGGCGCGACTGCCGCCCGGAGGGCTAGCGCCCATGCCTCACAGCCCAACCCCGGGGCGCCCGGTTAAGGCTCCGCCCCCGGCGCTCACCTTGATCCTCTCCATGCCGGCCTCCGCCCGCAGCTGCTCCACGGCACGCCTCGCCTGCACCACGTTATTACTGCTGCACATCTTCTCAGACATGGGGCTGCGAGCCAATCGCTCGACCGCTTCTGCCGGCATCAAGAAAGGGCACAAGACGGCAGATAAATCGGCAAAGTCGCCCTCGGCTCAGATCCTTTTAAAAAAATAGGCTTCCTTACCTGATAGCAGCGATCAGGGCCACTTCAGGCCTTTTTCCATCTGTATTACAGGCTTTGAAATCTGTCCTCACTTCTTACTTCGCCAAACAGCCACAGCAGCAGGTCTAAGTGATCTGGGACGCCGAGTCGCTTTTAAAGCCCTCCACCCCTGTGGAAGATCGAGAGGGTCTTCAAAGCCACTGTGTGATGTGGGGCGGGGAGCAGCGTGTTTAAAAGGTAGGTGTGAAATGTCATAGGGACATCACACGGCTTTCTCCCCTCTTCAGTAATGATGAAAGTGTGTGTTAGACCACCAGGCACAGGCCAATCTGACCCCTGGGGGGCATTTGGGTGATGGGGGGGCCACGGGCTTCTCACATCAGTTGCTTTGTAGAGGACATCAAAGCAGCAGGTCATTCTGTGAGGTGAAGCAAAGCTTCTCCAAGCTCCTCCATCTCATTAGCCTGATGCGGACAAGGGCAGCCGGAATTGGGCAGTTGGCAGTTCATCGCAGTCTTTAAATTGCCCTTTATGCCTCTGTGGGCTGCAGTTCATCTCCATGTCCTTCTATTCACACTAACTTTGCATATCAAGTTACAGCTGGTGCCACGTGTTAAATGCCGGGGATTATCTGGACCAACAAGCGGACCCAGTCCATACACTTCTGTCCCGTGCGGTGTGTCGTCGACGGGGCTGTAACTTATTTTGAAAAACTTGTGCTGAATAGGGTGCTTGCTTACCTGAAATCAACTACATTCATTGATAGGTAATGAAAAGTTTGGGAAGAAGAAACATATTTAATATACAATAATTATTGTATGGAGGGGCGGCATGGTGGTGCAGTGGTTAGCACTGTTGCCTCACATCTCTGGGACCCGGGTTTGAGTCTCTGCCTGGGTCACATGTGTGCGGAGTTTGCATGTTCTCTCCATGTCGTCGTGGGGTTTCCTCCGGGTACTCCGGTTT